>JACEEZ010000015.1:22500-35000 GCA_016584305.1 Chionoecetes opilio | reverse complement strand
ACGGCCCGCCCTCACAGCTTAAAATGATAATCGTGCGCCTGGCAGCGTGACAGGCTGCGGCTGAAGGATGCCACCTTTTAATAATGTATGCCATTATTTCAATATTTCCAGACACTGACATGTGTTTTCCTTTCATGAGCTGGCTCAATATAGTCTCTTGTTGCATTTCATTGGCATGTCTGTAAGAACTGACTGTTTTAACATGTGTAACAGGGCTCTCTATTGGTATTTGTTAAATGTCCTTCTAAATTTTGTAGTTTTCACTCAAAGATGAAATTCTTTTATTAATATTAGAGTATGCATATTATGATATACATTGGATACTAAAAACTTCATTGAAGTACAGCATCAGCTGATAAACAAAACAATAAAAATGCGTAACTGATTACTTTAAAGCACCTTGTCCACATTTCTGAGAAACGACACTATGGACATCTGGCGGCTGAGAAATTGAAATACAAACGCTGCTACCTCGAAATTGGCAAAATATTTTGGGTGACAGATTTTTTTGAAAATTAATTCTTAGCAGTGTTCGGGCATGCCGAACACGAATCTGGAATCAGTTTTCAGTTAATATAAATAAAAGTCCCTATTTCAGCCAATTCACAATGACATACTTCATATTCCTTAAAAAAATCACAAATTAGAATTTGAAACTGAAAACTAATTCATGATTCGTGTTCAGCATGCCCGAACAATATTAGGAACAAATTTTCAATCAAATCTATACGTATTTGAAAAAATATAGCATAATTGGCAATATTTTTAGGGTAACAGATTTGCTTGAAAATTAGTTCCTAGCAGTGTTTGGGCATGCTGAACACGAATCTGGAATCAATTTTCAGTTACATGAATTAGAAATCCCTATTTCAGCCAATTCACAATGACATACTTCATATTCCTTAATAACCCACAAATTAGAATTTGAAACTGAAAACTGAATCCAGATTAGTGTTCAGCATGCCCGAAAACTATTAGAAATTTTTTTTTCAAGCAAATCTATGCGTATTTGAACAAATATTACATAATTGGCAATATTTTTTGGAGGACAGATTTGCTTGAAAATTAGTTCCTAGCAGAGTTCGGGCATGTTGAACACGAATCTGGAATCAGTTTTCAGTTACAATGATTAGAAGTCCCTATTTCAGCCAATTCACAATGACATCCTTCATATTCCATAAAAAATCCTAAATTAGAATTTGAAACTGAAAACTAATTCCAGATTCTTATTCAGCATCCCCGAATACTATTAAGAACAAATTTTCAAGCAAATCTATACGTATTTGAAAAAATATTGCTTAATTGGGAATATTTTTTGCGAGACAGATTTGCTTGTAAATTAGTTCCTAGCAGTGTTGGGACATGCTGAACACGAATCTGGAATCAGTTTTCAGTTACAATGATTAGAAGTCCCTATTTCAGCCAATTCACAATGACATACTTCATATTCCTTAAAAAATCACAAATTATAATTTGAAACTGAAAATGAATTCCAGATTCGTGTTCAGCATGCCCGAACACTATTAGGAACAAAGTTTCAATCAAATCTATACATATTTGAAAAAATATAGCATAATTGGCAATATTTTCTGGGAGACAGATTTGCTTGAAAATTAGGTACGAGCAGTGTTCGGGCATGCTAAACACGAATCTGGAATCAGTTTTCAGTTACAATGATTAGAAGTCCCTATTTCAGCCAATTCACAATGACACACTTCATATTCCTTAAAAAATCACAAATTAGAATTTGAAACTGAAAACTAATTCCAGATTAGTATTCAGCATGCCCAATAACTATTAGGAACAAATTTTCAAGCAAATCTATGAGAGTTTAAAAATATATTGCATAATTTGCAATATTTTTTGGGTGACAGATTTGCTTGAAAATTAGTTGCTGGCAGTGATCGGGCATGCTGAATACGAATCTGGAATCAGTTTTCAGTTACAATGATTAAAAGTCCCTATTTCAGCCAATTCACAAGCCAATTCACAATGACATACTTCATATTCCTTAAAAAAACCACAAATTAGAATTTCACACTGAAAATTAATTCCAGATTCGTGTTCAGCATGCCCGAACACTATTAGGAACAAAATTTCAAGCAAATCTATACGTTTTTGAAAAAAATATAGCATAATTGGCAATATTTTTTGGGGGACAGATTTGCTTGAAAATTACTTACTAGCAGTATTCGAGCATGCTAAACACGAATATGGAATCAGTTTTCAGTTACAATGATTAGAAGTCCCTATTTCAGCCAACTCACAATGACATACTTCATATTCCTTAAAATACATAAATTAGAATTTGAAATTGAAAACTAATTCCAGATTCGTGTTCAGCATGCCCAAGTACTATTAGTAACAAATTTTCAAGCAAATCTATGCGTATTTAAAAAAATATTACATAATTGGCAATATTTTTTAAGAAACAGATTTGCTTGAATATTAGTTCCTAGCAGTGTTTGGGTATGCTGAACACGAATCTGGAATCAGTTTTCAGTTACAATGATTAGAAGTCCCTATTTCAGCCAATTCACAATGACATACTTCATATTCCTTAAAAAATCACAAATTAGAATTTGAAACTGAAAACTAATTCCAGATTCATGTTCAGCATGCCCAAATACTATTAGGAACAAATATGCAAGCAAATCTATGTGTATTTAAAAAAATATTACATAATTGGCAGTATTTTTTGGGGCACAGATTTGTTTGAAAATTAGTTCCTAGCAGTGTTCGGGCATAGTGAACACGAATCTGGAATCAGTTTTCAGTTACATGGATTAGAAATCCCTATTTCAGCCAATTCACAATGACATACTTCATATTCCTTAAAAAACCACATATTAGAATTTGAAACTGAAAATTAATTCCAGATTCGTGTTCAGCTTGCCCGAACAATATTAAGAACAAATGTTCAAGCAAATCTATTCGTATTTGAAAAAATATAGCATAATTGGCAATATTTTTTGGGTGACAGATTTGCTTGAAAATTAGTTGCTGGCAGTGTTCGGGCATGCTAAACACGAATCTGGAATCAGTTTTCAGTTACAATGATTAGAAGTCCCTATTTCAGCCAATTCACAATGACGTACTTCATATTCCTTAAAAAATCACAAATTAGAATTTGAAACTGAAAACTAATTCCAGATTCGTGTTCAGCATGCCCAAATACTATTAGGAACAAATTTCAAGCAAATCTATACATATTTGAAAAAATATAGCATAATTGGCAATATATTTTGGGGCACAGATTTGCTTGAAAATTAGTTCCTAGCAGTGTTCGGGCATGCTAAACACGAATATGGAATCAGTTTTCAGTTACAATGATTAGAAGTCCCTATTTCAGCCAATTCACAATGACATACATCATATTCCTTAAAAAAACACAAATTAGAATTTGAAACTGAAAATTAATGCCAGATTCGTGTTCAGCATGCCCAAATACTATTAGGAACAAATTTTCAAGCAAATCTATACGTATTTGAAAAAATATAGCATAATTGGCAATATTTTTTGGGTGACAGATTTGCTTGAAAATTAATTGCTGGCAGTATTCGGGCATGCTAAACACGAATCTGGAATCAGTTTTCAGTTACAATGATTAGAAGTCCCTATTTCAGCCAATTCACAATGACGTACTTCATATTCCTTAAAAAATCACAAATTAGAATTTGTAACTGAAGACTAATTCCAGATTCGTGTTCAGCATGCCCAAATACTATTAGGAACAAATTTTCAAGTAAATCTATGCGTATTTAAAAAAAATATTGCATAATTGACAATATTTTTTGGGAGACAGATTTGATTGATAATTAATTCCTAGCAGTGTTTGGGCATGCTGAACACGAATCTGGAATCAGTTTTCAGTTACAATGATTAGAAGTCCCTATTTCAGCCAATTCACAATGACATACTTCATATTCCCTTAAAAAAACACAAATTAGAATTTGAAACTGAAAATTAATTCAGGATTCGTGTTCAGCATGCCCGAACACTATTAGGAACAAATTTTCAAGGAAATCTATACGTATTTGAGAAAATATAGCATAATTAGCAATATTTTTGGGGAGACAGATTTAATTGAAAATTAGTTGCTGGCAGTGTTCGGGCATGCTGAACACGAATCTGGAATCAGTTTTCAGTTAAAATGATTAGAAATCCCTATTTCAGCCAATTCACAATGACATACTTCATATTCCTTAAAAAAACACAAATTAGATTTTGAAACTGAAAACTAATTCCAGATTCGTGTTCAGCATGTCCAAATACTATTAGGAACAATTTTTCAAGCAAATCTATGCGTATTTGAAAAAATATTACATAATTGGCAATATTTTTTGGGAGACAGATTTGCTTGAATATTAGTTCCTAGCAGTGATCGGGCATGCTAAACACGAATCAGGAATCAGAGTTTAGTTACAACGACTAAAAGTCCCTATTTCAGCCAATTCACAATGACATACTTCATATTCCTTAAAAAAACACAAATTAGAATTTGAACTGAAAACTAATTCCAGATTTGTGTTCAGCATGCCCAAATACTATTAGGAACAAATTTTCAAATAAATCTATGCGTATTCAAAAAAATATTACATAATTGGCAATATTTTTTGGGTGACAGATATGCTTGAAAATTTGTTACGAGCAGTGTTTGGGCATGTTGAACACGAATCTGGAATCAATTTTCAGTTAAAATGATTAGAAGTCCCTATTTCAGCCAATTCACAATGACATACTTCATATTCCCTAAAAAAACACGAATTATAATTTGAAACTGAAAATTAATTCCAGATTCGTGTTCAGCATGCCCGAACACTATTAGGAACAAAGTTTCAATCAAATCTATACATATTTGAAAAAATATAGCATAATTGGCAATATTTTCTGGGAGACAGATTTGCTTGAAAATTAGGTACGAGCAGTGTTCGGGCATGCTAAACACGAATCTGGAATCAGTTTTTAGTTACAACGACTAAAAGTCCCTATTTCAGCCAATTCACAATGACATACTTCATATTCCTTAAAAAAACACAAACTAGAATTTGAACTGAAAACTAATTCCAGATTTGTGTTCAGCCAACCCAAATACTATTAGGAACAAATTTTCAAGCAAATCTATGCGTATTTAAAAAAGTATTACATAATTGGCAATATGTTTTGGGGGACAGATTTGCTTGAAAATTAGTTACTAGCAGTGTTTGGGCATGTTGAACACGAATATGGAATCAGTTTTCAGTTACAATGATTAGAAGTCCCTATTTCAGCCAATTCACAATGACATACTTCATATTCCCCACAAAATCACATAGTAGAATTTGAAACTGAAAACTAATTCCAGATTCGTGTTTAGCATGCCCAATTACTTTTAGGAACAAATTTTTAAGCAAATCTATGCCTATTTAATTTTTTTTTACATAATTGGCAATATTTTTTGGGGGACAGATTTGATTGAAAATTAGTTCCTAGCAGTGTTTGGGCATGTTGAACACGAATCTGGAATCAGTTTTCAGTTACAATGATTAGAAGTCCCTATTTCAGCCAATTCATAATGACATACTTCATATTCCTTAAAAAAAACACAAATTTGAATTTGAAACTGATAATTAATTCTAGATTCGTGTTCAGCATGCCCGAACACTATTAGGAACAAATTTTCAAGCAAATCTATAGGTATTTAAAAAAATATAGCATAATTGGCAATATTTTTTGGGTGACAGATTTGCTTGAAAATTAGTTGCTGGCAGTGTTCGGGCATGCTAAACACGAATCTGGAATCAGTTTTCAGTTACAATGATTAGAAGTCCCTATTTCAGCCAATTCACAATGATATACTTCATATTCCTTAAAATACCATAAATAAGAATTTGAAACTGAAAACTAATTCTAGATTCGTGTTCAGGATGTCCAAATACTATTAGGAACAAATTTTCAAGCAAATCTATACGTATTTAAAAAAATATTACATAATTGGCAATATTTTTTGCGAGACAGATTTGCTTGAATATTAGTTCCTAGCAGTGTTTGGGCATGCTGAACACGAATCTGGAATAAGTTTTCAGTTACAATGATTAGAAGTCCCTATTTCAGCCAATTCACAATGACATACTTCATATTCCTTAAAAAACCACAAATTAGAATTTGAAACTGAAAACTAATTCCAGATTCGTGTTCAGCATGCCCGAACACTATAAGGAACAAATTTTCAAGCAAATCTATGCGTATTTAAAAAAATATAGCATAATTGGCAATATTTTTTGGGTGACAGATTTGATTGAAAATTATTTCCTAGCAGTGTTCGGGCATGTTGAATACGAATCTGGAATCAGTTTTCAGTTACAACGACTAAAAGTCCCTATTTCAGCCAATTCACAATGACATACTTCATATTCCCTAATAAAACACAAATTATAATTTGAAACTGAAAACTAATTCCAGATTCGTGTTCAGCATGCCCGAACACTATTAGGAACAAATTTCAAGCAACTCTATATGTATTTTTAAAAATATTGCATAATAGGCAATATTCTTTGAGAGACAGATTTGCTTGAAAATTAGTTATTAGCAGTGTTCGGGCATGCTGAACACGAATCTGGAATCAGTTTTCAGTTGCAATGATTAAAGGTCCCTATTTCAGCCAATTCAAAATGACGTACTTCATATTCCTTAAAAAAACACAAATTAGAATTTGAAACTGAAAACTAATTCCAGATTCGTGTACATTGCCTCAGTCTGATTCAGCTATGCCACAGTTTGGAGTTGGCTGAGCATTGACTCCCACGTGTATTTAATTAAGTCAAGATTCATGAGGAACAGGAAGACACTGGGGCACATCGTGAAATGGCTGGGTAGCAAATAAATATTCAAATAACATTCTCATGGCGCCCTATACATTTCAGTGTGATATCAAGTCCATATATAAGTTAGAAAACAATGCTAGGCAATTCTAAGAGCTCAAAACAATTAGATATCGATGTGTAATACTGACAATGGGCCATATGCAAGACATTTTTTCGACGCTTTGCGTCGCGGCGCGGCATACAAGAATCATTTGAAAACATCCACTCGTCGCGCTCCACTGGTTGCGTCGAGTCAGCTGATTGCATATCCCACCTGCATACTGCTCTGCCTTATTCCATCCTATTTCTTACCAAACCATTACAGGTGAGTTTTCAACACAACCGAGAGTAACATGCATACCTTGTGAATGCACACGTGTTATAATTAAGGTAAAATCAGGTCCAGGAGGCCTTATATAGGTGTGTGAACTTGTGAGGAAGCCAAGCGGCGGCGGGAAATGGAGGTCAGCTATTGTGTGGAGCAATACTGGCGGGCCGTTCAAATGTACTCGCAAGCATAACTCGGGCCCATTTTTTCTACACCAACGCCTCAGACAAGTGGCGAACACTAACTAAGCTATTATTTTAATGTCAGAAATGATAAATTACACCAGTAAAATGTATTAGATATGTATAAAACAGTCAAAATACTGATGCCGCCTTGGACTCGCTTGTGTTGGTACGCCTGCTTTTGCAGCCACCGCTTGTGTTGGTACGACTGTCAAATATCCACCGGTCGGGCATTTCTTGTAGATGCCACCGGTGGAGATACGACTGTGGGGAATCTCCACCTGCCGGGATTTGACGAATCCCGCTGTTGTGTTGTGAGGAGGTGTCTGACACCAGACAGACACTGACATGTGTTTTCCTTCCATGAGTTGCCTCAATATAGTCTCTTGTTGCATTTCATTGGCATGTCTGTAAGAACTGACTGTTTTAACATGGGTAACAGGGCTCTCTATTGGTATTTGTTAAATGTCCTTCTAAATTTTGTAGTTTTCACTCAAAGATGAAATTATTTTATTAATATTAGAGTATGCATATTATGATATACATTGGATACTAAAAACGTCATTGAAGTACAGCATCAGCTGATAAACAAAACAATAAAAATGCGTAACTGATTACTTTAAAGCACCTTGTCCACATTTCTGAGAAACGACACTATGGACATCTGGCGGCTGAGACCATGAAATACAAACGCTGATACCTCGAAACACACATTCAAATATACATATACAGGTAAAGAACTGCTTGTACTTACCTGTCCTTGGAGGTCAGGTGCGGACTAATGCGTCAGGTGGGGATTTGCTGCCGTGTAGTGGTTACCTGCTGAGGCGAGGCCGCTGCGAGGGGAAATCCAGCTTATTAGTGCAGTGACCAGTGAGCGTAGGTGTAGATGAGGGAAGGAAGGAAGGAAGGGAAGGGAAAGATGGAGAATATAGGATGAAGGAGGGAAGGAAGGAAGGCAGGGAAGGAGAATGTTGGGTGAAGGAGGGCGGGAAGGAAGGAATGGAAAATGTGGGTTGAGGGGAGGAGAGTAAGGGAAGGAAGGAAGGAAGGTAGGGATGAGGAATGAAGGAAGGGAGAAAAGGTGTGGGAAGAAGAGTGTGGGAAGGAAGGAGGGAAAAATAAGGGATGATGAAGGAAGGAAAGGGAGGGAAAGTGTGGGATAAAGGAAGGAGGGAAGGGAAAGTAAGGAGGGAAAAGTAAGGAAGGAAGGAAGGAAGGAAGGAAGGAAGGAAGGAAGGAAGGAAGGAAGGAAGGAAGGAAGGAAGGAAGGAAGGGAGGAAGGAAGGGAGAGTGTAGGATGAGGGAAGGAAAGGAGAGTGTGGAATGGAGAAATGAAAGGAAGGGAGAGTGGGATATGAGGGAGAGAAAGCTATCCTGGTTCGGTGAGAGAAAGAGAAAAGTGTCGTAGAGTGAGAGAAAGAGAGAGAAAAAGAGAGAGAGCTTAAATTCAAGTTCAAATTCAAATCATTCTATTGCCACTGAAGTATACTGTAAATAAATCATTCTATTTCCACTGACGGTGGTTATTCTTTACAATTCCAGTAAAGTACATTATAAAATTAAGAAATCTAATGAAGTTATATGTGTCGAAACTCTAAAACAATGCTAAAAAAAAAAATGCTAAAAGAGAGAGAGAGAGAGAGAGAGAGAGAGAGAGAGAGAGAGAGAGAGAGAGAGAGAGAGAGAGAGAGAGAGAGAGAGAGGAGAGAGAGAGAGAGAGGAGAGAGAGAGAGAGAGGAGAGAGAGAGAGAGAGAGAGAGAGAGAGAGAGAGAGAGAATGGATGGCTGGTTTATGCAAATAGCTAGATAAACAAAGATACGAAGAGAAAGATAGATAGATAGATAGATAGATAGATAGATAGATAGATAGATAGATAGATAGATAGATAGATAAAGATAGATAGATAGATAGATAGATAGATAGACAGACAGACAGACAGACAGACAGACAGACAGACAGACAGACACAGACAGACAGACAGACAGACAGACAGACAGAAGAGAGAGAGAGAGAGAGAGAGAGAGAGAGAGAGAGAGAGAGAGAGAGAGAGAGAGAGAGAGAGAGGAGAGAAGAGAGAGAGAGAGAGAGAGAGAGGAGAGAGAGAGAGAGAGAGAGAGGAGGAGAGAGAGAGGAGAGAGAGAGAGATAGATAGAGAGATAGATAGATAGATGATAGATAGATAGATAGATAGATAGATAGATAGATAGATAGATAGATAGATAGACAAATAGACAGACGTACAGAGATAGACACGAAAGTTTATTTACACGATTGTATTCAGTTCTTCATAATCTACGCAAGGTTGAGAAAAAATATATATGTACTTTGTATCGTTTTTTCCACTCGACTGGGTATCCAAAAAAATTATAGTTTTCGGACTTTATGGACAAAAAAAAAAAACATTGCTCACACTTCAATCAACAGTCAGACAGAAAGACAGACACATAGTTAGACACACACAGACAGACATATAATCGAATATCAGACAAATATAAGACACACACACAAACAAACACACACACAAACAGAGAGATAGAAAGACCGGTGCATCACAAACAAACAAACAAACAAACAAAAAAAAAAAAAAACAAAAAAAACACACACAAACAAACCGAAAAATAAAACGACACAACAACAAAAATACACCAACAAAAAAAGAGCAAAAAACTACACGCCGAGACGGAAACACGAAGGTCGCAAAGTGAGAGAGTGAGAGTGAGAAAGAGAGAGAGTGAGAAAGAGAGAGAGCAAGAGATATCTCACGAAACTTTGGGCGAGGGTAAGCCGTATGGATGCAGTAGTGGCACAAGTCCACCAACACATCCACCTCATCCACCACCACCACCACCACCTCCACCACCTCATCCACCACCACCACCACCACCACCACCTCATCCACCACCACCACCACCACCACCCCCACCACCACCACCTCCACCACCACCACCACCACCTCCACCACCACCCCCACCACCACCATCCACCACCACCCCCACCACCACCTCCACCACCACCACCACCTCATCCACCACCACCTCATCCACCACCACCTCCACCTCTACCACCCCCACCACCCAAATCACTAAAGCCACCAAAAGTCCACCCGCTGTTTACCTCCCTCACTGCCTCTACAAATTCTCTTTTTTTATACCTTCCACACATGCACACGCACACACACACACACACACACACACGCACACACACACGCACACACACATACACACACACACACGCACGATTTTCAGGTTGATAGCGTGCTGGCCGTTCTATGGTAGCCGGTTCTCTATGATAGATAGAGATGGTAGACGGTTCGAATCCTCGCTGCTCCCGGGGATTTTCACTGACAAATTCGGGCGGTTACTGTCCCGTTTGAGCAAGGGGATGGGGGTGTGTGGTGTGAGGTCTCAGCATTACCCAAAGATCGGTAATAATGAGCTCCAAGCTTGCACTGAGAGGGTGAAACTGGCGATCAGTAGTCCGACTCGCGTAGACAAGACTATGATATGGGTGAATGAGGTGAACGGGGGTGGGTGGGTGGTACGGGTGAATAACTCTCTCTCTCTCTCTCTCTCTCTCTCTCTCTCTCTCTCTCTCTCTCTCTCTCTCTCTCTCTCTCTCTCTCTCTCACACACACACAATTTACTCTCTTCGTTTGACATTCAAATAACATACTCTATATATATAGTCGTCCAGGTAACCTCATTTTTGGTCTTTCGTTCATTTGCTCTGTTTATCTGACTCTCTCTCTCTCTCTCTCTCTCTCTCTCTCTCTCTCTCTCTCTCTCTCTCTCTCTCTCTCTCTCTCTCTCTCTCTCTAATCCCTGCCCGTGAGGGGGAGGACTTAACTAAACTCACTAACACAACTCCTCATTGCTTTTGTTTCCTGGTATTCATACAGATCCACTTTGCTGTACCCTTGCCTAGCACAGCATAACATAGCATAAGCTGGCATAACACACCATAACATAGTATAACATAGCATAACATAGCATAACTCAGCATAACACAGCATAACATAGCATAGCTCAGCATAACACAGCATAACATTACATAGCATAATACAGCATAACCTAGCATAACACAGCATAACCTAGCTTAACACAGCATAAACTAGCATAACACAGCATTACTTAGCATAACACAGCAAAACTGAATAACATAGCATGAAACAGTATAACACAGCATAACACAGCATAACACAGCATAACATAGCATTAAACAGCATAATACAGCATAACATAGCATAACACAGCATAACATAACAAAATAAGGAAGCTACAAGAGGCCGCGAAACCTACACGTGGTAGTTCCTGAACCATAACATAACTTAGCATAACCTGGCATAACAGCATAAAAGCATAACATAGCATAACACAGCATAACACAGCATAACATAGCATAACACAGCATAACACAGCATAACACAGACTAACATAGCATAACACAGCATACCACAGCATACCACAGCATAACACAGCATAACACAGCATAACATAGCCTAACACAGCATAGCACAGCATAACATAGCATAACACAGCATAACACAGCATAACAGAGCATAACACAGCATAACACAGCATAACACAGCATAACATAGCATAACACAGCATAACACAGCATAACATAGCATAACACAGCATAACATAGCATAACACAGCATAACAGAGCATAACACAGCATAATACAGCATAACACAGCATAACCAGCCCTGTTTGTTATTGTATAAGAAGTAGAAGCAGAAAAAATAGAAAACAGAAAAAGAGGCGTGAGCTATTTAGTTTAGTTTGCCATGCTTAACTTTAATCAGCTTATCTTAACCTAGATAAGGATGTGGCGACCTTATTCCGGCTTTCATGGCGCCTCTCTCTCTCTCTCTCTCTCTCTCTCTCTCTCTCTCTCTCTCTCTCTCTCTCTCTCTCTCGCTCTCTCTTTTTTTTCTCTTTTTTCTCTTTTTTTCTCTCTCTCTCTCTCTCTCTCTCTCTCTCTCTCTCTCTCTCTCTCTCTCTCTCTCTCTCTCTCTCTCTCTCTCTCTCTCTCTCTCTCTCTCTCTCTCTCTCTCTCTCTCTCTCTCCACGAGCACAATATCTAAAATGAAAAGTAAACATTATAAGCCACATCTGCCCTCGTAAAAGAAAGAAAGACAG
>JACEEZ010000015.1:10000-15000 GCA_016584305.1 Chionoecetes opilio | reverse complement strand
CGCTCTCGTTCAAAAATCTTCCCGTTGACATTCTACGAGGAAATTATAACTTGATAACTTTTGACGAAGAATAATATATGTTGCACTTGTTAAAAACTCTTCTTCCCGCCACTCCCGCTTAATTCATCACACCGAGTTCATAGAAGCGTGAAAAAAGGAAATACAAAATTCTTCCCGTTCTCATTCAAAAAATCTTCCCATTGAACCCATACAAAAAAAAAATAATAATATCACACTTTCAACACTCCTTCCCGCTCCTCCCGCTTAATTCATCACACCGAGTTAATAGAAACAAGGAAAAATGGAAAAAAAGAAACCCTTTCCGTTCGCGTTCAAAAAATCTTCCCGTTAAACCTATACAAAGAAAAGAAAATGTCACACTTTTAACACTTATTCTCTCCGCTCTTCCCGCTGACTTTTTTTTTTTTACATTGAGGAGAGCACCATAGATAACCTCCCACCTCCTTCCTCCTCCCGGCGACCTCCTCCTTCTTCCTCTTCCCGGCCAGACCTCCTCCCTTTTCCCTCTTCCCTCCTTCTTCCTCCTCCCGGCCAGCCTCCTCCCTCCTCCCGGCTAGACCCCTTCCCTCCCTCCTCCTTCCTCCTCCCGACTAGACCTCCTCCCTTTTCCCTTCTACCTCCTCCTTCCTCCCTCCTTCCTCCTCCCGGCCACCCCACTTCCCTCCTCCCTCCTTCCTCCTCCCGCCTTCCTCCTCCCGGCTACTACTCCTCACTACTCCTCTACCTTCCCTCTCTAACTACTCCTCCCTCTCCTTCCTCATCCCGACTAGACCTCCCCCTTTTCCTTCTACTCCCCCTTCTCCTCCCGCCTTCCCTCTCCCGGGCCACCCCACTTTCCCTCCTCCCTACCTTCCTCCTCCCGCCTTCCTCCTCCCGGCTACTACTCCTCACTATTACCTCCTCCGGGCAGACACTCCTCCATCCTCCCCTTCCTCCCAAGCAAGTCCACACCTCCTCCCGCCCCTCCTCCCGCCCTTCACGCCTCAAAAAGCCGCGGCGGTCAGCACTTTGAGAGTAGCCATCCGGGGGTCCAATGATTCAATTTGGCCCCGACGCCTAAATGGAGACTCACTGTTAGGCTAAATGATGCAAACGTTCATGGCCCAGGAGGAGGAAGAGGAAGAGGAGGAGGAGGAGGAGGAGGAGAGGAGGAGGAGGAGGAGGAGGAAGGAGGAGGAGGAGGAGGAGGAGGCAATTCAAAAAGGTGACCCATTACCTCACTCATAGTTAGTTTTCTTACCCAGTCACTACTCGCGTCTCTCTCTCTCTCTCTCTCTCTCTCGCTCTCTCTCTCTCCTCTCGCGCTCTCTTCTCTCTCTCGTTTTTCTCTCTCTCTTGGGACAGCAGAGTAATCTTACGGGAAAGTGCAAAGGAGACTAAATATGAGAGAAGTGGGGAAAACAACACTGAAGAGAGAGAGCCGAGAGCGAGAGAGGGAGAGCGCGAGAGACGAGCGAGATGAGAGCGATACGGAGAGAGAGTGGAGAGAGACGCGGAGAGAGAGCGAGACCCGTCTGACTCCCCCTCACTTTGTGCATCCGCGAATTCCCCTGCAAACCCCACTGCCAACTCCCCAAGCCGCCACCTCCGTTGACCCCCGACCCCCTGGAGGTATATCACATCACATGCCTACAACCACGCTCACTGACTCCCTCCCCCCTTGCTCAATCTATCGATCCATATACAATCCTCCCGATGTCCTATGTATATGTATGTTGGACCGTGTGCGCTCGCTATATCTGCTGAATCCCGACCTTGTTTGATTGTTATGTATAGCACACATGTCCCCGGCAATACAATGAAAGCCACCTGAATGAATCGCCATCCACGCACTAGCTCACTGACTAATAGATCCAGAATAGAAAATGAATTCATCGATACAAGAATAGATCAATGAAATTAATAGCTACATGACTAGATGAATGAATAGCAATCCAGAATAGCTAAAATGAATGACTCACCTGCATAGGACATCCAATGGACTCGATCATGAGATGACATAATGAATAGCATAACTGAATACGAATCAATGCAATGACCTAGCTGACATGACATCGCTCAAAAAAAGTTACTCGCTCTATGCAATGAGAATGAACCTAGATCAATGCCTCGATACATGCACTGCATACATGCATAGCTCCCCGCCTCGCTGAGACCTCAATGCCTAACGGACTCGACTCCATGAATAGCACTACACGCCACATAAGCCAATCGCTAAATGAATGCACTAGACTTAAAATGCCTCGATCACTGCAATTGCATCGATACCACTGACTCGATAATTTCAATAGATAGATAAGCAATTTTTGACATGAGGACTGAATGGCCCTCGATGATCCTGCCTAGATCCCTGCCTGCACTAGCGACTGACTCGTATAATGCGATGCATCGCTCCCGCCTGGATCGCTCAATGCCTGAGCTAGGCTAACTGACATGGCTCGCTCACTTACTACGCTACATGACTCGATAACTGCGCTGCCTCGCTCACCTGCCCTGGCTAGACTCCCTGCCTGGCTCGACTACATTACATCGATCAACTGCCTCGCTCCCTGAATGAATCGATCGCTGACCTGGATCGATCCCTGACCTGGCTCGCATAACTGACTAGCTACCGGCATCGATCATGACGCCTGAATAGATACAATGCATGGAGTGCGAAAGTCACTGGAAACACACAGACACAATAGTCTGAGCTGCCTGCCTACGCCGTACCATGAGCATAGCCCTCCGCTCCACAATGCGATGGCTAGATCCATGCATGGATAGATCAACCATGAATAAAAGCTTACACACACACACTTCAAATGATGAGCAAAGTAAAGAATAGAAAATGGGAATGAACATGATAAATGAATAAGACAAATGAAATGGAAAATATTATAGATAGATAAATGGAACTGGATAGGATAATGAATAGATAAATGACATAGATAATTAGATAGAAATAGATATCAAAGCACTCAGAGATAGAATAAAATGAAGAATAGATAAGATGAAGGATAGAATAGGATAAACAAATGAACGGCTAGATAAGGAGCGAATGAATAGATAAATGAATGAAGTAGAAAATGACTAATAGAATAGATAAGATGACAATAACTGAATAGATAAAATGAATGAATAGATAAAGGATACGTGATAGATAAATGAATAGATGAAAACATGAATGAATAGATAAAGGAATGAATAGATTAAATGAATAGATAAATGAAATGAAATATAGATAAATGAGGATGAAATAGATAAAATGAATGACATTAGATAAATGAGCATGAAATAGTAAGATGAATAGAATAGAGATGAAATGAATTAATATAAATGAATGAATAGAATAAATGAACGCGATGAGCATTAAAAAGAATTAGATAAATGAATGAAATAGAAAATGAAATGGAATAGATAAATGAAATAGATAAAATGATCGTGAATAGATAAAATGAAACGATAAATGAATCGATAGAAATAGAAGATGAATAGATAAATGAATAGATCACAATCGAAATATAAGTATAAATGATAAGTTGAATAGATAGGAATATGGAAAGTACAGATAAAATTGAATACAATAGAAAAACAATTGAATAGATAAAAGTGAATCCTAGAATACATATGGAAAAATAGATAAGACCTTAATAGATAAATACCTGAATAGATAAAAATGGATACATCAGAATAGGATAAATGTATAGATAAATGAATAGATAAATGAATTAGATATAAATTGATGAATATGACATAGATAATATTGAATAGACGTGATATATGAGATGGAAATAGATAAAATTGATAGACATAGATAAATGAGATGATAGATAAACGATGAATGAATAGATAAAATGAATAGCAAAGATATGAATAGATAAATGAAGAATAGATAAAATGATCGATGAATTAGATAAATGAATGAATAGATAAATGAGAATGGACTATATAAAATGAATAGATAAATGAATGAATAGATAAATGAATGAATAGATAAAATGACTGAATAGATAAATGAATAGATAAATGAATGAATAGATAAATGAATGAATAGGATAAACATGGAATGAATAGATAAATGAATGAATAGATAAATGGAATGAATAGATAAATAATAGAATAGATAATAGAATGAAATAGAAAAATGAATGATAGATAAATGAATGAATAGATAAATGAATGAATAGATAAATGACATGATAGATAAATGAATGAATAGAGTAAAGGCAGAGAAGATAAAGAAAAGGGATTGAATGAATAGATAAATGAAAATGAATATAGAAAATGAATGTTAGATAAATGAATAGATAAATTGATATGAATAGATAAATGAATGAATAGATTAAAGTGAATGAATCAAGGATAAATGAATAGATAAATGAATGAATAGTAAATGAATGAATAGATAAGAATGATGGAGCGCTTAGATAAATGAATAGATAAATGAATAGATAAATGAATAGATAAATGAATGAATAGATAAATGAATAGATAAATGAATGAATAGATAAATGAATGAATAGATAAATGAATGAATAGATAAATGAATGAATAGATAAATGAATGAATAGATAAATGAATAGATAAATGAATGAATAGATAAATGAATGAATAGATAAATGAATGAATAGATAATGAATGAATAGATAAATGAATGAATAGATAAATGAATGAATAGATAAATGAATGAATAGATAAATGAATGAATAGATAAATGAATGAATAGATAAATGAATGAATAGATAAATGAATAGATAAATGAATGAATAGATAAATGAATAGAAAGATAAAGAATGAATAGATAAATGAATGAATAAATAAATGAATAGATAAATGAATAGATAAATGAATGAATAGATAAATGAATAGATAAATGAATAGATAAATGAATGAATAGATAAATGAATAGATAAATGAATTAATAGATAAATGAATAGATAAATGAATAGATAAATGAATAGATAAATGAATGAATAATAGATAAATGAATAGATAAA
>JACEEZ010000014.1:0-20000 GCA_016584305.1 Chionoecetes opilio | reverse complement strand
GTGAGTGTGTTAATGTTTGTGTGTGGTGTGTGTGGGTGTGTGTGTGGGTGTTAATGTGTGTGTGTGCGTGTGTGTATGTGTGTGTGTGTGGGTGTGTGTATGTGTGTATGTATGTGTGTGTTAGTGTGTGACGTCAAGGAGAGGGGAAGTGGGAGTAGGAATGTTGGTGGAGTGTGGGTTTGGACTAGAGGGGGGGAAATGAAAGGGAGGAAAAAAAATAGGAGAGAGAGGGGGAGGGGAGGAGGAGTAGGAGGAGGGGAGGAGGAGGAGGAGGGGAGGAGGAGGGGGGAGGGGAGGAGGAGGAGGAGGAGGAGGGGAGGGGAGGAGGAGGAGGAGGAGGGGGAGGAGGAGGAGGAATAAAGGAATAAAAAGAAATAACGACCCCGGGGGACCTTTTTGGCCCCATACGAGGGTATCTGCTGAATTAATACTATAACTATCAAACAGTAAGAAAAATTGAAAATGATCCCTTTCCCCAAAGAAGATGGGAAACAGGGAAGTCTAGGGGGAAAAATGATGGGAAATAAAAATATCTAATACAATACAACTACACACCATAAAACAATCGATCCGGGGGACTAAATAAAATTTCGCAGGGCACTAAATACCCTTTTATTTTTACGTGGCGTCAGACTTTTTTAAAGTATTTATTGTGCGGGTTCGACTACTTTTGTGGTAATTTTTCCAGTTAACGACTCTAACAGAAAAATTTTAGGGAGATCTGTGAGCAACTTTTATGTTTTTTTTAAAACCTTTTTTCTTTTTGCATTTGGGGAGAAAGCTCAAATAGGTTTCTGTTTAATGACATAAAACCCTTTTTGGGATCTTAAAGGTTTCATCAGTCCCCACGGTTTACGCCTATAAGAAAACATATTAAGGTTTCCGCAGTCTCTCTTACAGATGAATTCGCAGAGAGGAATTTTTTTGGGTGTCTTCTTTGCACTGATTCCATTTGTTTTGATTTTTTACAAACGGGGCGACCAAAATTGAATGGATATTCCAAGTGCGGCCTAACCCGGACGTGTATAATTTGTCATACTACGGGTTTTATGTTCAAAGTTACTTTAAAATAAACCCAAAAATTTTTGGGCCTTTTTACGGCAGTAGGCAATCGGATGGTTTCCAAACTTATGATGAGACACCTAAATCCTTTTCCTGCTGTACTTCAGTTAACGATTTATTTTTCTTTTTGATATTTATAAAAGGATTATCGCGGCCTATATGCATTACTTTACTTTTATCGGAATTGAATTTGACTAGCCATTTATCACCCAAATCTGATAGTTTGTGGGAATCATTGTAGATTTCGCAGTTTTCTCGGGATTGTTTTACCGCCAATTTTGGTTTTCATCTGAAAATTTCGATTTTTTTAGATACAAGTCCCCCCACCCAGATCTTGTATTATAGAAAAAAGAGTGGGGGCCAAAAGCCCGAGCCCGAGGCCCCCTCTAAAACATTAAAAAATCGAGGCCTCGCCTTTTTTTTTCCCCCGTTTTTTTACGATTGAAAGCCAATCGCCAATCCATGAACAAAATTTGCTCTCCTAACCATGTCCCCTTGCTGGAAAAAAGTCGTTAGGGGAAAACGATCGAAGGGCTTTCTGAAAAAAAGGGTTTAATTACATCCGAGGGAAATTTTTAGCGTCCCAGTTTGAATAAATGAATAAAAAAAATCCAGTGGGTTTTTAAGCAGATTCTATTCGAAATCCACGGGAGATAGTTTTGAGTTATTTTCATCGAGAAAAGACACTATTTTACCCCGCAAATTTTCTCGAATATTAACAATCACGGATTTTTAGACAAATTGGGATAATTACTTGCAAGGCTCGACTCCCTTTCTTGAATATCGGTGAAACATTAGCATTTTCCAATACTAGAAACTTTTTTGCCCCCTAGCGATTTTTTGAAAATAATCTTTAAGGGGGAGCAAAATTTGACTGGACATTCGCGAAGTGTCGCGGCGAGATTTCGCCCCCACGGTATTGTGGGTCAAGTTTCAGCAAATACTTAAATTTTTCGTTACTGTTATCTCCTATTACCGCTACCCCTTTTCGAGCCCCCATAATGTTTACTGGTTCTGTAATGTAGTTTCGTTTTTTTAATAAATACCGTTTAAAACTATTCATTGAGTAAAACGCCTACTCTTATTATTTTTACAAAATATTTATTTCTTTCAGGGGCCCCAAATTTGTTTTGACGTTTTTCTTATTAGAACGTTTTGAAAGAACCTTTTCGGGTTTGTTTTGGATCCTTTGCAAGTTTTCCTTCATACTCACGCTTTTTAGACTTAAATTTAAACCTTTGCAGCGACGTTTTACTTTTGTTTCTCAGAATCGCAGTCTGCTTTTTATTTTTTGAAAACTTTATACGTGGGCGTTTTTGCCAATGTTTTGTTGGACCCATTATTTATCTAAGGGGGTTTTTTATGTTTTAAAATGTTTTTTACCATGGGAACATTTTTTTCCCAAACCACCTTTGGATTTTTTGTGAATACTTACCCCTTTTTTCGGCGTTATTACCATTTAGTGGTTTCAATCCATTAACTCGTTTGTACCTGCCATCTTCGTGAGATCTGCTTTTTAAAATTTTGGGATAGAAAACCGATTTGCGTGATGTTCATTGCAATTTATCCCGCATCGATTACCCTGCCCATCACTTTTTTGCCAAATTTTCACCTATATGCAGTAATCAAACAGATTTAATGTCGGGAGTGAAAACTAAAACTAGGGTATTTACCTTGAGGCTCACGGACCCCCTGATTAAAAAATTACTTTTTTCCCTATCAAGCAAAACGCATACCTTTCATCAGCAGAATTTTTATTCCAAATTTTTACGAGGAGGTTAAAATCTCCACAAATAATTGATCGTTATTTGTTTACAATGACTTTTTTCGTCAACAGGAGGCAAACCCCTTCGTATTAGATTTGGGAGGACGATATATGTCCCAAAGTTAGCAATTTACCGTTTGGGGTAATTTTGCGTAGAATGAGTCATAATGACTTTGTTTACTCTATTTTCGTTGCTTTCCCTTTTCTTTAAAGAAAGAATGAAAACCCCACCGTTTTTGCGTGCGACATTTAGGAAGTTTAAGCCTGGAATGGCTATTTTGCTAAAAAAGTTTTTTTTTTTTTGTTGGGCCAAATCTCATGATACGGGCGAATCTGGCGTTTCGGCAACAACGTATGCTAAAAATTTGTTTTCGCTTAAAGTAATGCTTTTGGCTTTTTTTGTAGAGAAATTTAAGTCCTTTTTTAGTTTTTGGGAACCTTTCGAACGGTTTACCCGGAGGGGGGTCTAGGGTCCCTGTTCAGGGCGTTGATTAAGGATTTGATTAGTATTTTGGAAACGGGCGTGGGGCCCGCGTTTCTGTGGGGTAAAAAAGGGGGTTAAAGGGGATGCTGCTACCCCCGTCCGCCGTCGGTTTTTTACTGACAGGAAACTTTGTCATTTTGCAGACTCCTAATCGTGCTGGGGGACGGGGTGAGGTGGAGTCCGTCATCCCCAAACAATTTAAATCCTCTATAGCGTACTGGTAATAATTTATGTTTAATCATACAAAACATTCTGAGGTCTGAGTGTCGCCCAGCGGGTTGCTGAGTGCTGACACCTTTGAGGGGGTTATTTGCGAAGTTCACGCCCTGGGGCCCCTAAGAATGATGGACAGTCAAACCCCGGGGTTTTTGATGCAAAGGTAGAAACCAAACCTCCCCGGCTCCGGACGCATGCACAAATTGTGTGTTGTCATTCAGCGCTCTGCCCAAGGAGTGACGTGGATAGCCTGATCTTGGGGAAACCCCGACGTAAAAACCTTTACCAACGGTCACCGGAACAAAAACTTCCGGGCAAAATTTCCTCATATGCGGCGCTGCAGGGCGCGGGGGATTACGAGGAGACGCCATACAGGGCGCTCCTACTCACGACACCTTTTAAGTGTCTGGGTACCCCACACTTGGGGGTGTGGGTACCCTTTTAAACATTAAAAGTTTTGGCTCTGTTATTAACAAGTTTTTGGTCGTTACTTTAAGAAATGCTGGGGCATATTAAAGTAAAAATCCACAGTGTACAGATTGTATATAATTTGTAATTATTCTTGGTACGTACTGATTTAAAAAACCTTTATAAAAAAAACCGCTCGACCAGTTTATTTAAAATCCATTTTAAGTGTTGGGAGGACGGGTTTTACGCCTACCCTCAAACCCCCCCCCCCTCTGAGGCAATCAAAACCCCCACAGGTCAAACAGTGTAAGTATTTTTACTTGGGTTGGGGCCCCCGTTACCTGTAAAACACACAGATAAGGGGAAAACCTCAAACCCGGGCGAGTCCCCGTAGAAAATTTTCCCCGAAATTCGAAGTCTACATTTTCCGTGCACAAGGACCTCAGTCGTTTTTTGCGCTGAAGCCCATCGTAAAGCGTTGGCCTATCTGTTGGGGGGAATTCCTGAAAAATGATAGATTATTTTTTGTCGAATTTTTCCGGGTCAAATTCCCGTACTTTTCCAGAATTTCTTAGATCCGCTTCTGTACACGCGTTGGTTCCTGCTGGGGACATGAGAGTGTTTCGTTTTTGTTCTTTTTGACGTAATCGCAGGCACAGTGAGTCGTCGAGTCTTTCTCCTGGGGAAAAGACGCTCCTTTTGTCACTCGTGACCCTACCCCAAAGCTCCCCCATTGTCCCCGGAGAAAAAGGTCCCCGATCAATCTGGGGCTTGTGTATTCTTCCTTCATATCGCCAAAAACCCGAAAATTTTTTGTAGGTTTTTACGTTAGGGCGCCTTTTACTGCTGTTTGGGCGTCTGATCTTCGCCTTACGGGAAAAAAAGGGGCAGGGAAGGAAAAGACGAGGGAACGGGGGGAGGGGGAGGCTGGGTAGAAGAGTGAGAAGGGGGAGGGGGAGGAGGAGGGGGAGGAGAAGGAGGAGGAGGAGGGAGGAGGAGGAGGGGGAGGGGAGGGGGAGGGGGAGGGGAGGAGGAGGGGGGGAGGAGGGGGGGGAGGAGGGGGGGGGGGAGGAGGAGGAGGAGGTGGGGGAGGAGGAGGAGGGGGAGGGGGAGGAGGGGGGAGGAGGGGAGGACGAGGGGGGAGGAGGAGGAGGAGGAGGAGGAGGAAGAGGAGGTGGTGGAGGAGGTGGAGGAGGAGGAGTAGGAGTAGGAGGAGGGGGGTAGGAGGGGGAGGTAGAGGAGGAGGAGGTGAAGGAGGTGATGGAGGAGGAGGTGAAGGAGGCGAGGAGGAGGAGGAGGAGGAGGAGCGCAAAAGGTAGGAGTGTGTGGGGGCTGACGGAGAGCGAGAGGTAGTAAGGTTTGATGACGGTACTAAGGATGAGACAGGGAGAGATGAGGGAGGGGCAGTTTTGCTATAGCATGGAATCGAGGAGGAAGAGGAGGAGGCGGAGGGAGAGAAGGAGGAGGAGGGGAAGAGGGAGGAAAAAGTGGGAGGGGTGAGAGAGGGAGGTACCTGGCAGGTGGGTACCCCGACATTGGAAATTATAGATTCTTTTAACACCTCGTAGCTACGCTTTAGATCTACATTTTGACTCTCTAAGAAACTCTCTCTCGTGCGTGAATCCTTACTTAGCGTACAAAGTTCCTGTTATCGTACAGAGCCTGCAGGTATAGGAATTTACAAAGTAATGCTTTGCAAATCTACCCTTACACTTAAGGCATTTAGTAAGTTGTGCAGGCATTCTGATAAAAGATAGTAGGAAAGTTTACCAAAATAAATATGAATATATGTGTGTACGTGCAGGTATGGGTGTGTCTGCAGGTTTATCCTAAGAAGGGGATGAGGGACGCGGATGAAGTAGTTAAAGGGGATTTACGCGGTCAAAAGGTCATTCCCTGGGGAATACTTTCTCAAGGCTGTGTAGCTGGCCCACACCATGTACGTACCTTGCGGGAAAATAGATGCCACGAATATAATGCACTTAGAACATGTTATTACGTTACTACTACAGCAGGCACACATAAATTACAAATTTGTACAAAGAACGTGCAAGTTATAAGTAAGTTGTTTGGTTATTTGATAAGCAGCTGAGAGACTGTTAATTATCTATCAATGTGTATCACTGTGGGTATGAGTGTGTGTAAGCTGTTTCCTATATATCGCAGTATTTAATTGAGATGTAAAGTGTGTTATGTACGACGGGAAAAATATCTAAAGAAAACTTAGCGTGACAAATAACGACGTGATGAAGTAGTGAATGTGGTTGAATGCAGCTGCGTGGGAGCTGAGTGGTCGCAGGGAGCGGGAGAAATTCACGACCTCACACTAGGAGTGTTTAGAAGTGAAGGAGGAGGAGGGGGAGGAGGAGGAGGTGGGGGAGGAGGAGAGGAGGAGGAGGAGGAGGAGGAGGAGGAGGGGGGAGGGGGTAGGAGGAGGAGAAGGAGGAGGAGGAGGAGGAGGAGGAGGAGGAGGAAGAGGGGAGGAGGAGGAGGAGGAGGAGGAGGAGGAGGAGGAGGAGGAGAGGAGGAGGAGGAGGAGGAGGAGGAGGAGGAGGAGGAGGAGGAGGAGGAGGAGGAAGTGGAGGAGGAGGAGTAGGAGTAGGAGGAGGGGGGTAGGAGGGGGAGGTAGAGGAGGAGGAGGTGGAGGAGGTGATGGAGGAGGAGGAGGAGGAGGAGGAGCGCAAAGTGTAGGAGTGTGTGGGGAATGACGGAGAGCGAGAGGTAGTGAGGTTTGATGACGGTACTAAGGATGAGACAGGGAGGGATGTGGCAGGGGCAGTTTTGCTATAGCATGGAATCAAGGAGGAAGAGGAGGAGGCGGAGGGAGAGAAAGAGGAGGAGGGGAAGAGGGAGGAAAAAGTGGGAGGGGTGAGAAAGGGAGGTACCTGGCAGGTGGGTAACCCGACATTGGAAATTGATTCCCATTTACGGTAACCCAATTTTGGTAAACTTTTACTGTATTGTTCTTCACACATTAAAGAACAAATAAACACCATAAGACAATTTCATGCAATTATTTTAGGGTTGTTGGCTACTTTGACTAGACTATTGACCAATGACAGCAACAAGTTACAAACGTTAATACATGGGTCCGAAGGGCCCACAAGCACTTGTATAGATCTACGTACAGTGAGAATATAATGTAGGCGTGAAATTAAATTAGTTTTGGCAGTTACGATACCCCTCTCCTTTGGTCCTTCATTTTGGTGTAAATTCATAATTAGAAGCTTATTTTTCAGTGAAACACTATGTACATGTACTTTCCTTTAGTGTTAAATTTGGAAAGCAGAAAAAGAGCCTCACCAAGTAAGCCTCTTTCCTGTCAGGCATTTGCAATCATATCACTTACCTAGTCAGAATAACCTGTATTTACAGGACAAAACTTTCTCTTCTTCATGGTGCTACAAAACATGGTGTTGGCGTTTACCTCACACGTAGGCACTATAGTGGAAGAAAGTAGTCACACAGGCAGTCTCGTTTGGCCCAGTAGGGATATTGTTGTTTAGTGCTTCCTTTGTATTCCTTTGCATAAAAGTAGGAAAAATACTATAACACTTCGTTGTAAGCATTTTTTCTGTTGACGTGGTCAGTGAACGTGGTGTGATGTTCTCCTCCTGCGTGCAGTGGCATGGTGAGGATGGGCGGCACCAAGGTCAAGGAGGACCAGGTGATGCTGGCGGTGGAACACGTGCAGGAGCGCGCCACACCTGGGACTGTGGCTTGGCCTGCGTCAACATGGCCCTCCCGCCCTCGGCACGAAGGAAGTTTTCATCGCAATTTTATAAAGTTTGTGAAGAGGGAGGCTTTGGCAAGAGGTGTGAATAAGGGAAAGGCTTTGAGGCCACTGGCTGTCCGGTTATGTGCATCTTCTTCATTGATTAAAGCTCTTCCTTTTTCTGGTTCATTCAAGGGGCTCCACGTGGAGCTTTGTGGCGCCGTACTTATTAAGAGACTCATTGGTCTGATACTTCAATGTTTTTCTGGGTGTGAGTTTTGAATCTAAAATAAAGATAATATACTAGAAAGAAGAAAAAAAAATTATCATATGAAAAAAATAAAAAATCCTCAAAAATAGGAAACGGCATTTAAGTAGATATTTACCAAAATTATTGGGAAAATTACTGGATTCGGCATCAATTTGCACTTCCTGTACACAGCTCTACTTCAACATGGCTGACCTTTCCCTCCAGTTTTTTCACGACTCCATCCACAATCCAAATTGAATGAGCCATGGTGACATTATGCTATAAACTATAGTATTAACAATCCTTACTGGAACAGCTGACCAAGTCATTATCCTCATGTTCTGTTTTAATGTCAGATTTTTCCCATACATTCAATATCTTTGAATTTAGACGTCGATGATACGCTTCTAACTATCTGATCTATTGCCCAACCTCTTCATATGGCCCAATGCTGCCGATCCTCTTAACACACCGCCTCCATGTCTTTGCCTTGGCCTGCCCGGCGGTGGACAGCGACCCGGCACCTACACTCTAACAGCTCTCCCCAGTTACATCACCACTTTTTTCTCTCTCTCTTCACGTGCCTTTTAACTTCTCTCATATCCTTTTCCTCTAGTCCTATACCCGCTCTTGAAAATACATATTTTTGCACCTACTTTCACTGGGACACTTCATCTCTCCAGTGACCCAGCCATATACCTAAACATCTCCGATCACAACCAACCAACACATCCGCCAAATTCTTTGTCAAAGCCCCAATATGTCTCCAGAAACCATACAGTAATACTGATCTTATCGTACATTATTTCAAATACTCCCTCTCTGTATTTTACAGTGGAAATACTTTGTTTATTTCAGCAAAGTCAGCTATCTTCTCTCTACTTCAGCCATGTAGCTCCTACCAGTGTTCTTATGCTCTCTCCACACTACCCTCGTATTCTAACATGTCTCACTAAATAACCAAAATGTGTCTACTTCTTATATGTACATCACCACCTCCACTTATTATCGTTCCTACCTCTTTTCTGTTGGCGTCCGGCCCTCTGTTGGATTATTTCTTATACACACTGGACAGCAGAAAATCTACACCCATTCAGGTTTCCTAAGTCCCGGAAAAATCTTTATGGTACCACTGACAAAATCCCTTGCACGAATAGAGCTTTAACAAAATAGAGTACTCCTCCTCCTACTTACTCCCTACTCCACTACCACCACTCGGCAGGGAAACCTCCCCCTTGAGAATTGATTTGCATTGTACACATAACATGATATCAATAAATTCATGTTTTTTTTTTTGAGCAGCCTCATCTTGGATAAACACAAGAGAAACGCTTACGATGACAGAAACACAAACCTAGAGTATCCACACGATAGTCGAAGACAGATAAAAAAAAAAATAACACTATATCAAGATAGGACTAAAAATGAAATACAAGGTATTAATACCTTAAGTGTGTGTTACTTCAAAGAGGCATAAAGGAGGGGGGGTGGGGGGGGGCGGGGGGGGGGGGGGGGGGGGGGGACTTTCAATATTGCAATTCTCCTCCAATGCTTTCCTCCTCCTCCTCCTCCTCCTCCTCCCCCTCCTCTCCTCATCATCCTCCTCCCTCCTCCTCCTCCTCTCCTCCTCCTCCCTCCTCCTCCTCCTCCTCTCCTCCAACGCTTGGGGTCACGTTCCGTTTCCGCAAATACTAATCAAGTAAACTTAATCAAGCGTCCTGGATAGTGGACCCCAGACCACCCTCCCCCCCCCCCCGGTAAACCCTAACGCAAGGTACCAACACTATTAAAGGAAACTTACAATTACTATATACAAAGGCCAAAAAGCAGTATTTTAAAGTGTAAACGAATAATAGCAACGTTGTTTCGAAATGCCAGAATCGTTTTAGTATCACTGAGAGTTGGTTCAACACAAAAAGATAAACATTTATTAGCTGAACTAGCCCAAGTCCAGGCTATAAGACATTCCTTAATTCGTACGCCATTAAAGCAGGTGGGAGGTGTCATTCCTACATTAAAGATAATTTGCAAGCAATCGAAATCGTATAAAGAAATAAGGATCACTATGACCAGTCTCCGCAAAGTTAAGCTAAAACGGTAAAATTGCTTCACAATTGGGACAATATAGCGTCCTCCATATCTAATGCGGAAGTCGATGGCCTTCTCTATGACGAGAATAAAGTCACCCCAAGGGGGTTTTTTATCAACAATAATAAACCGACGCAATATATGCGGAGATTTTAACCTACCTCGTATAAACGGAATAATAATTTGCTGATTAGAGAAGGTACGCAATTGATTGATATGGTAAACGAAGGTATATTTCAATCAGGTGGTCCGTGAGCCTACAAAGGGATAATAGTATCCTGATTTAGTTTTCAAATACCGACAATGATTCTGATTGATTACTGCGAGATAGGTGAAATTGGCAAACAGTGATCACAGGTTAATCAGAGCGGCATAAAATTTCAATGTAGACATCACAGAAAATCGGTTATTAGTCCCAATTACAATAAAGCAGATTTCACTAAGGGTCACTAAGCGAAGTTGATTAGGGGTTTTGAGCATACTAAACGGTAATAACGCCGAAAACATGGTAATTATTCACAAATAAACTCCAAATCGGTGGTTGAAAAACATGTTCCCATGATAAGGAAATATTCTACGTAACATAAACCAAACCCAGTTGGATGACTAAAGAGATTCAACAAACTCATGGCAGTAACGACGAGCGTATAAAGTTTACAAGCGATCAAAGCGGACCTGCGATTTTCTAGGAGAAACAATGACGTAAAAACTTCGTTGCAAAGGATTAATAAGGAATAAAAAGGCGCGCGTATGAAGAAAAAATTGCAAGGGAAATCCAAATCAAACCCGAAAAGATTCTTTCAATACGTTCGAAGTAAGAAAAACGTCAAACAAGTAGGGCACTGAAAGATAAGAATAACATCTGTAAATGCATAATAAGGAGGCATGCATTCGTACTCACTGAATACTTTAATGCGTTATTTTATTAAAGAAGACGAAGCTCCAATTACCAGAACAGAACCATGTATGGCGGGACTCGAAGAGATAGATTGTAAATAGGAGAGTAACAGTAGACGAAATATCAAAGTATTGTGCAGAAACTCGACCCAGCAAAATCCGTGGGGTGGACGATATTTCGCCGGCGCTTACTTCGCGAATGTCACAGTCAACTTTTACGCTCCATTAAAGATTATTCTCAATAAATGCTAAGAACAAAAATGTTCCTTAGTATGTGGAAATTAGCTAAGGTGACCAACGATATTCAAGAAAGGGAGTAGGAGCCTACAAGAAATTACTGCCCCAATTAGGACTAAAACGTCGTGATTGTTAAACTATTGAGAAAATATTGCGGGATAAAATAGTGTCTTTTCTCGATGCAAAATAACTCAGTTACTAACTCCCAGCATGGATTTCTGAAATCAAAAGATTCGCTAAAAAAACCTAAGGATTTTTAATATTCATTATTCAAAACTGGACGTCAAAATTCCCTCGGATGAATTATACCTGATTTCAGGAAAGCCTTCGCGATTTACAGTCCCATAAGCGACTGTTGACCAAGCAAGGGCACATGGCTTAAGAGAGCAATTCTGTTCATGATTGGCGATTGGCTTTTCAAATTCGTAAACAACGGTTAGTAATAAATGACGAGGCATCCTGATGGCTAGATGTTACGTAGTGGGGTGCCTACAGGGCTCCGTCTTGAGTCCTACCTCTTTTTCTTGATATATATCAACGATCTGGACTGCGGATTGTATCTAAAATATCGAAAATTTGCAGATGACACCAAATTAGGCGGGGAAAGCAATCTACTAGAGAAAACTGCGAAACTCCATAACAAAGTGATCTCGACAAACTATCGGATTGGAGTGATAAAATGGCTGTTAAAAAATCAATTCCGATAAATGTAAGTAATGCAATAGGCAACGATAACCTCAAAATATAACTATGCAAGTCCCCCCCCCAAAATAAATCGTAACGAAGTACAGCAGGAAAAGGATTTAGGTGACATTCATCAGTAATGATTTTGAAAACCAGTCCGCATTGCCTAGCTGCCAGTTAAAAAAGGCATAATATGATGTTGGGCTTTATTTAAACGAACTTTGAACATAAAACTCCGCAAGTAATGACATCAGTTATAACACGTTATTGGTTAGGCGCACTTGGAATATGCCGTTCATTCTGGTCGCCCTGTTTCGTAAAAGATCAAGCCAAATTGGAATCAGTGCAAAGAAGAGCAACCAAACAAATTCCATGTCTGCGAAATTCATCCTTTTGAAGAGAGAGCGGAAAACTAATATATTTCCTTAAAAGGATCTTAGAAATTCCGTGGGGACTGATAGAAAACTTAAGATCCTAAAAGGATTTGACCTGTCATTAACAGAGAACTATCGAGCTTTCAACTCAAGTGATAAACAAGAAATAATGGCTTAAAACTAAAAACAGGTCAACGTTGCATCACCGATCCTCCGTACAATTATTTCAATGTTAGAGTCGTTGATCGATGGAACGAGTTACCAGCAAATGTTGTCGGAGCCAGCACAATAACTACATTTAAAAACAGACTTGACGCGCACTGTAAAGTAAATGTGTATTGATAGTGCGAATTCATATCTAGTCCCCCGTATCGATTAGTTGTAGTGGTAGTGGTAGTTGTAGTTAGTATTTTTCATATCCTATCATTCTGCACTATGAAACTTCCATGTTCCTATCCTCTTTAGGGACATGGTATCATTTTCCAACTGTTTTCTTACAAGTAGTTGATAGTCAGTAGTATGTAGTGCAGCAGATACCCTCGTTATGGACCAATAGGTGTCCTGGTGTCTGTTATTCCTAAATAATCCTATGTAATCCTCCTCCTCCTCCTCCTCCTCCTCCTCCTCCTCCTCCTCTTCCTCTTCCTCCTCAACCAAAGTACAAAATTTCAGAATTGTCTATCTATACCTCAACATATTCAGTACGGAGTCCCTCAGGGTAGTGTCCTCGGTCCCAGTTTATTCCTTATCTATAAAAATGATCTCCCAAATGTATTTACAAATTTAAAAACGATACTTTTTGCTGATGACTCTACTTTATTCATTACTGGTGCAGACCCTACATCCTTGATAGAAACAGCCAACCAAGACCTAGATTTTTTTTTATAAATGGTGTTTGAGTAATAGACTAACCGTCAATTTAAACAAAACGTGTTATATGCTCTTTACCAACAAGGCGACTGAAATTCTTCCTACTCTGTTATACAACAACAATGTCATCAACAGAATTAACCAACACAAACTACTAGGTGTAACTTTTGATGATAACATATCCTTTAAACCACACATTAATGAATTATGTCTTAAATTATCTAGAATCGTATCTCTCTTATATCAAATTAGAGACCTTATGCCTAATAATATACTTAAAATTCTCTATAATACCCATGTATTGCCACACTTTCAATATTGTACTCCAGTCTGGTGCAACACATATCCCACTCATTTACTTCCCCTGTTCCGGCTACAAAAGAAAATAATTAGGATCATTACAAATTCGGGCTACTTTGATCATACTCACCCTTTATTTAAGAATATGAACATCTTGAAAGTATTTGACTTAAACAAATTACAGATTGGAATATATATGCACAAATTAGTAACTGGTGGTCATTATATTAACTTGCTCCCTCAACATAACTACCCCACCCGCAACTGTGAACACCTCCGTGTACCACAACATAACCTGACAGTTTTTCAACACTCACTAGCCTACTCTGGTCCCAAGATATGGAATAATATACCCGACTCTGTTAAGACCCTACCAACATTATGTTCATTTACAAGGCAATACAAAAAGTATTTATTGTCCCAATACTGACAATATATTTGTTCTAATATTTGTTCTAATATTTGTTCTAATATATTTTCAATGATGGTCATATAGATTTATTATAGTGCCAACAATACATTTTTTTAGCATTCTACAAATGAATTTTTGAGCAATTGTCTATGTATTTCTCCTGGTTTTGTTTTTTTTGTTTTTTGTTTTTGTTTACCTTGTTTTTCTTTCTTTTTTCTTTTTTTCTTCTTTTTTTATGTAATTCCTACTGACGTCCTAGATAAACATGTTTGTAAACTACAGAGATGCTGCCCGAATAGCCGTATGGCTTCGTATGGGCTGCTTACACAAATTATGTTATATAACTTTATTAACGTATGTATTATGGTAAGCATATTAAAGTGTTTCAAGTGTTTCAAGTGTTTCAAGTGTTTCCTCCTCCTCCACCTCCTCCTCCTCCTCCTCACCTCCTCCTCCTCTTCCTCTTCTTCCTCCTCCTCCTCCTCCCCAGAAGGTATGCGATTGTTTGATATGGTAAACGAAGTATATTTAAATCAGGTGGTCCGTGAGACTACAAGGGATAATAGTATCCTAGATTTAGTGTTCACTACCGACATCGTGTTACCCTTATCTGTTTTGTTATTATAGGTAACTGGAGTCAACCCGAGTAAGAATACTTATAAGTCTTGGTGACACTATAGGGGATGATTGCCTCATAAGTGTAGATTGATGGGTAGGAGTCTTTACCGTCCTAGCCAGACACTTCAAATGGTAGTTTAATAAAAGTGGTCGAGCGGTTGTTTGTTTTATATTAGCTTTATTAATATTAAATTACCAAAAATAATTACAATATATATATTATATATATATATATATATATATATATAATATATATTTATATATATATTATATATATATATATATATATATATATATATATATATATATATTATATATATATATATATATATATAATATATATATATAATCTGTACACTGTAAGGGCGAGTGACAAGTCACGTGTTCCGACGGCCAAGGGAATGGCCGGAACTGCTCAGTGACTCTGTCCGTTGGCTTCTGTCTTCCCTCCGGCCAGTTGCAGCATATATGAGTTTTGGCCGGAATCTAACAGGTTCCGGTCTTCATGTCTCTCAGGCCTATTCAGGATTCTAATATCGCTCGGTCACCTACCCATATCGCGTCCTCGCGATGGGCTAGACTCTAGAGACATGTACCTAACCATGTTATATGTGTACTATGGAGTCACGAGTTCGTTGTCCATATTCCCTTTAAGGTGCCTATACAAATTTAGGGCTTTCTGGACAACACAGCACAGAGGAATCACAATAATAATAAAAAGTACAATCGGAGTAATGATTGAGGGATAATGTACATAAGGAGTTAAGTAAACTGGTAGGGAGTCCTGTACAGCAGCTTTTAAATCCGAGGAGTTAGAAAAAGTGAACTCGGAAAGGCTGTTAGTAATATACTTGATTTTAGAGAAATTTACATATATCAAGCTATCAATGGGAAAAATATTACTAGAAAAATGACCAGTAAAACCATGGTGGAATGTAGTAGGGAATAGTGTCAGGTTGACGGAGCGCACATGACAGGCGACAAGAACCGCGAAGTGACCAGACACTTCCTTGTTTTCAGTGCCATCAGGGCATACTACAAACACAAAGAAAGGTTTTGTGAGAAAAAAATAGTGATGACTAAAAAATGATCAATGAAATATTTCCTTAGGTGCCAGGTGAGTATAAAGGCACAAAGACAGGGCCATAGAAGCATCTTTCTGGGTTAGCACAATTTCACAAACTCCACCCGTTAAGGGCAGAAAGGCAAAGAGTGAGGCTGGACAATGAAATAAATTGAGATATTCGGACTTACATTTTTGCAAATCAGATAAATGACCAATCGCGTACAACGGCAAGTCTTTGGATATTAAAATAATCGATTGAGGCAAGTTTACAGTCATTAATGTTTCATTCACTGCAAAAGGAAACGGATCAATTTGATGAACTTCAAATATGTCCGATGATTGAAAGGGTATATGAATGACTATTGCGTCTGACGTCAGCACAGACTCCAGTAAGGGATAGTAGTGATGAATACCGCGTGAGTCAAACAAGGGTTTTAATTTATATTCCTTTTCACCAATATCTAAAGCATGGATAAAGTCCTTAACAGGGAAAAGAGAGGAAGTCACCCTTCCACGCGCTGCGTCTGCAATGTTCTGTATTATCATTGAGTTAGCATGCAAAAGAGAGTTAGCCGTGTTCTTTAGTATGGGTAGTATTTGATTAATTTCCATAGAAAGTATATATGTCGTTTAAACTGGCTAGCACATTGTTCATAGTAAATGTTAGTTTATCAACATACAAGGCAAGATCATTCACATGCATTTCAAGTATAGCGATTTTCATGCAGTTTAACTGTATGGCTTTATTGTTTGCTGATGCTATGGAAGCTAGCTGATTAAACCTGTTACGTAATTCTTCTACATCCTCATTCATAGCCGTTCCAAATATCATGCATGACAGTTGACCTATACCATCAATGAATCCCCGTTTAGCTCGGTTAGAAACATCAAGGCCGTGGTAGTTGTCTAGGGCAGGATTGATTGTGTCATTGAGGTAAGTCAGCCGTGCACGAAAGAGAGGAAAATAATGGTCTCTATGATAATTTTTGATCCCACCGCTGCCACCATTTATGATACCCTTATCTGTATTGTTATTATAGGTAACTGGGGTCAACCCGAGTAAGAATACTTACAAGTGTTGGTGACACTGTAGGGGATGATTGCTTGAGAAGTGTAGATTGATGGGTAGGAGTCTTTACCGTCCTAGCCAGACACTTCAAATGGTAGTTTAATAAAAGTGGTTGAGCGGTTGTTTATATGGCTTTGTTAATACAAAGTACCAGAACAATAATTACAATATATATATATATATATATATATATATATATATATATATATATATATATATATATATATATATATATATATATATATATATATATATATATATATATATATTATATATTATATATATATATATATATATATATATATATATATCTGTACACTGTAAGGGTGAGTGACAAGTCACGTGTTCCGACGGCCAAGGGAATGGCCAGAACTGCTCAGTGACTCTGTCCGTTGGCTTCTGTCTTCCCTCCGGCCAGTTGCAGCATATATGAGTTTTGGCCGGAATCTAACAGGTTCCGGTCTTCATGTCTCTCAGGCCTGTTGCACTTGTGTCAGCGTCATCATCCTTGGGCTGAGCGCTGAGATGATACACACACAACTTGTGTGTGTAGTCTGGAATCAGGGCGAGGTGTCTACGTGTTGCATCAAGACACCAAGACACCAGATTGTCTTGATGCAGGCCATTGCGTGATACTTCGTCAACAATCGATGTGATTGACTATTGTGACATAGGTGAACATTTGGCAAACAGTGATCATAGGTTAATCAGATGCGGTATAAATTTTAACGTAGATATCACAGAAAATCAGTTACTAGTTCCCAATTATAATAAAGTGGATTTCACAACGATTTGCAGGGTACTAAGCGAAGTTGATTGGATTGACCTACTAAATGGTAATAACGCCGAAAACACGTGCAAAGTATTCACAAATATACTCCAAACGGTTGTAGGAAAATATGTTTCCATGGTAAGAAAACGTTTGAATAACAAAAATAGACCTTGTTGGATGACAAATGAGATTCAACAAATCATCAGGAGTAAGCGCTGAACGTATAAAGTTTACAAGCGATCTAATGCGGACTGCTATTCTAGATATTACAATGACTGTAAAGAGTCGTTGCAAAGGATTAATTAAGTCTAAAAAACGCATGTATGCTGAAAAATAGCTAAGGAATCCAAATCAAACCCGAAAAGGTTCTTTCAATACGTTCGAAGTAGAAAAAACGTCAAAACATGTACGTGGCAACTGAAAGATAAGAATAACATCTTAGTAAATGATAATAAGAGTTTAGCCTCCGTGCTCAGTTATTACTTTAATACCAGTTTTGTTAAAGAAGACGAAGCTCCATTACCAGAACCAATAAATATGTTTGCAGGACTCGAAAGTGATAGATTGGTAATAGGAGAGATAACAGTAGTAGAAATATCAAAGTATTTGCAGAAACTTGACCCAGCAAAATCCGAGGGGGTGGACGAAATGTCGCCGAAATTACTTCACGAATTTCACAGTCACCTTTTGCTCCCATTAAAGATTATTTTTAATAAATCGTTAATGGATAAAAATGTTCAAAGTATGTGAAAATTAGCTAATGTTACACCAATATTCATAAGAGGGAGTAGGAGCCTTGCCAGTAATTATCGCCCAATTAGTCTAACGTCTGTGATTGTTAAACTATTATGAACTACTATTATATGTTTGTTAGCTGTTAAACTAAATGAGAAAATATTGCCTGATACAATAGTGTCTTATCTCGATGATAATAACTCAATATTAAACTCCCAGCATGGATTTCGAAATAAGAGATCCTGCTTAACAAACCTATTCGATTTTTTCAATGTCATTTATTCAAACTGGGACGCTAAGATTCCCTCGGATATAATATACTTTGACATCCAGAAAGCCTTCGATATAGTTCCCCATAAGCGACTTTTGACCAAGCTAAGGGCGCAAAGTTTAGGAGAGCAGCTATGTTCATGGATTGGCGATTGGCTTCCAAATCGTAAACAAAGGGTAGTAATAAATGGCGAGGCATCTGATTGGTTAGATGTTTCTAATGGGGTGCCTCAGGTCTCAGTCTTGGGTCCTACTCTTTTTCTGATATATATCAATGATCTGGACTGTGGACTTCTATCTAGAATATCGAAATTTGCAGGTTACACCAAATTAGGCGGTAAAGCATATACTAGTGAAAACTGCGAGCTCATACAACGTGATCTAGACAAACTATCAGATTGGAGTGATAAATGGCTATTACAATTCAATTCCGATAAATGTAAAGTAATGCATATAGGCAACGATAACCTCAAATATAGCTTTCATATGCAAAATAAATTGTTAACTAAAGTACAGCAAAAAAAGGATTTAGGTGTCATCATTAGTAATGATCTTAAAACCAGCACGCATTGCCTGGCTGCCAGTAAAAAGGCGAATACAATGTTGGGCTTCATCAAACGCAACTTTAAACATAAAACTCCGCAAGTAATGACACGATTATACATACACGTCTTTGGTTAGACCACACTTAGAATATGCCGTTCAATTCTGGTCGACTTGTTTCGTAAAAGATCAAGCCAAATTGGAATCAGTTCAAAGAAGAGCAACCAAACTAATTCCATCTCTGCGAAATTCATCTTATGAAGAGAGACTGCGGAAACTTAATATGTTTTCCTTAAAGGATCGTAGAATCCGTGGGAACTTGATAGAAACCTTTAAGATCCTTAAAGGATTTGATGTCATTAATCAAGAGAACCTATTCGAGCTCTCTCCTCAAGTGACAACAAAAAATAACGGTTTAAAACTGAACAGTCAACGTTGCATCACAGATCTCCGTAAAAAAAAATGTTATTTTAGAGTTGTTGAGCGATGGAACAAATTACCAGCAAATGTTGTCGAAGCCAGCACAATAACTTCATTTAAAAACAGACTTGATGCGGACTGTAAATGGCTCTTGATATTGCCTTGCGAATTCATATTATAGTCACACGGATCGATTAGTGTTAGTGGTAGTTGTAGTTAGCATATTTCATATCCTATCATTCTCCACTACGAAACTTCCATGTTCCTATCTTCCTTAGGGACATGGTATAATTTTCCAGCTGTCCTCTTACATGTAGTTGATAGTTAGTAGTATATATAGTCTTCAGCAGATACCCTCCTTATAAACCAATAGGTCTCCCGGTGTCTGTTATTCCTATGTATTCCTAGGTATATGTCGGCAAAGGATAAAGCTAAAAATATTGCTGATATTTTGCCTGTATTTTTGGCAACTAACAAGTCTCGCTCGCGCTCTCTCTCTATCTCTCTTTTTTTTTCTTTTTTTTATTTAAACAACTGACATGATATACATGGGCCTACAAATAGCAAAGAGGTTGGTGAAGGCAATGGGTGGCAGAAGCTATAGATGTCCCCTGTCCCGGGGACATCTATCCGAAAGTTATGCCTTATGGATAAACTAAATATATAATGTTACGACTGGGCAGGGGATTCAGCACTTCCGTCACATGGCAATTTCCAGGGCACTATTTGTCACCCCTCACTGCGT
>JACEEZ010000013.1:170000-176354 GCA_016584305.1 Chionoecetes opilio | reverse complement strand
AAAAAGAACATAAACTCCGAAAGTAATGACACGATTATACACGTCTTTGGTTAGGCCGCACTTAGAATATGCGATTCAATTCGGGTTGCCTTGTTTCGAAAAAGATCAAGCCAATTGGAATCAGCGCAAAAAGAGAAACCAAACAAATTCCATCTCTCGAAACTCATCTTATGAAGAGGACTGCGGAACTTAATATGTTTTCCTTAAAGGATCGTAGTAACCGTGGTGACTTGATAGAACCTTTAAGATTCTAAAAGGATTTGATGTCTTTAAATCAAGAGAACCTATTCGAACTTTTCTCCTCAAGTGATAACAAGAAATAGCGGTTTAAAACTAAACGGTCAACGTTGCATCACAGATATCCGTAAATATTATTCAATGTTAAGTTGTTGATCGATGGAACAAGTTCCACAAATATTGTCGAAGCCAGCACAATAACTACATTTAAAAAACAGACTTGACGCGCACTGTAAAGTAAATGGGTATTGACAGTGCCCTGCGAATTCATATTATAGTCCCCCGATGGGTTAGTGATAGTGATAGTTTAGTTAGTATATTTCATATCCTATCATTCCTCACTGCGAAATTTCCATGTTCCATTTTCCCTTTTAGGGACAAGGTATCATTTTCACTGTTCCTCTTACATGTAGTTGATAGTTAGTAGTATGTAGTACAACAGATACCCTATTTTATGGACCAATAGGTCTCCTGGGTCTGTTACTCCTATGTATTCCTATGTATTTCTCCTCCTCCTCCTCCTCCTCCTCCTCCTCCTCCTCCTCCTCCTCCTCCTCCTCTCCTCCTTGACCCAATTGAGAACTAAATAGGTGATCAGATATTTTTTTCTAGTATATGCATCCCTTCTACACACCCACACCACACACACACACACACACACACACACACACACACCACCCCAGACACACACGTACACCCCACACACACACAAAACACACACACCACACACACGCACACACACACACACCACACCACACACACACGAACGCCACAACACCAAACACACACACACACACACTGTTCAATTTAACCGAAGGAAAAAATGATAGTAATGGTTCTGGATGCAATTGAAATAGTTTTATAATAGTTTGGGTGAACTAGAATTATGGGACAAAATTTATATAGTCACGTGATTGAAGCTTTGGAATTAAAAATAACAGTAGCAGTATATATGTATTGATAGCGTAATGGTAGGTTTTTGTTTTTTTTTGCTGCTGTCAAATTTATATCTTGAAAGCCCAGTGTCAAATTTCAATCAGGGCAATTATTTTGAATATATATTTTGATTGTTTTTTTCGACTGATTTTATTTGTTTTATTTCATTTATTTTGGTGTTGGGTGGAGGTTTGATGGTGGGGGTGGGTGGTGGTGGTGGTGTGGTGGTGGTGGGGGTAATGGTGGTGGTGGTGGTGGGGGTGGTGGGGGTGGGGGTGGTGGTGGTGGGGGTGGTGGTGGTGTGGTGGTGGTGGTGGTGGTGGTGATGGTGGTGGGGGTGGTGGTTGGTGGTGGTGGTGGTGGTGGTGGTGGTGGTGGGGGTTTGGGGGTGGTGGTGGTGGTGGTGGGTGGGGTGGTGGTTGGGGGTGGGGTGGTGGTGGTGTGGTGGTGGTGTGGTGGTGTGGTGTGGTGGTTGTGGTGGTGGTGGTGGTGGTGGTGGTGGTGGTGGTGGTGGTGGTGGTGGTGGTGGGGGTGGTGTGGTGGTGGTGGTGGTGTGGTGGTGGTGGTGTGGTGGTGGTGGTGGTGGTGGTGGGTGGTGGTGGGGGTGGTGGTGTGGTGGTGGTGGTGTGTGGTGGGGTGGTGGTGGGGTGGTGGTGGTGGTGGTGTGGTGGTGGGGGTGGGGGTTTTGATGGTGGTGGTGGTGGTGGGGTGGTGGTGGTGGGGGTTTGGTGGTGGTGTGGTGGTGGTGGGGGTGGTGTGGTGGTGGTGGTGGTGGTGTTGGTGGTGGTGGTGTGGTGGTGGTGATGGTGTTGGTGGTGGTGGTAGGGTGGTGGTGGGGGTGGTGGTGGGTGGTGGGGTGGGTGGTGATGGTGGGTGGTGGTGGTGGGTGGGGGTGGTGGGGGGGTGGTGGGTGGTGTGGGGGTGGGGGGTGGTGGGGGTGGGGGGTGGTGAGGTGGTGATGGTGGTTGGTGGGGGTGGTGGTGTGATGGTGGGGGTGGTGGTGGTGTGGTGGTGGTGGTGGTGATGGTGGTGGGTGGTGGTGATGGTGGTGATGGTGGTGGTGGTGGTGGTGATGGGGTGGGGGTTGGTGATGGTGGTGATGGTGGTGGTGTGGTGGTGATGGTGGGGTGGAAATTTGATGAGAAAAAATGCTAAAGGGAAAACATGAACAAATACAACAAAAACAACACACCTCGCCATCCCCTCATATCTGGGTCATACATATAAAATAACACCTCACACCACAAAACACACACTCTCTCTATCACACACACACCACACACACCCCACCCCCCCAACCACCTCCCCTATCATCACACACCCCCACACCACACACACACACACACACACCCCACACACACACACCACCACACACACACACGGCCCCCACAACACCGTCCTGTGAGCAGTTGGTTAGGGCGCCCGCATTTTGGGTGGTCCGGCGTTCGATCCCCGATCCCGCTTCATTCTCGGGGATTTTTCCACTGTAAAATTTCGGGCGGTACTGTCCCCCTTAAAGCAAGGGATGGGGGTGTGTGGTGTGTGAAAGGGCCCAGCATTCCCAAAGATCGGTAATAAGAGCTCCAAGCTCGCACTGAGAGGGTGAAACTGGCGATCGCGATCCACTCGCGTGGACAGACCATGGGTGAATAACACACACTCTCTTCACACCCACACACACACACACACACACACACACACACACACCACACACACACACACACACACCTCTCTCTCTCTCTCTCTATCACACTACACACACACCACTTATCTACACCACACACATACACACACACACACCCCAACCACACACACACCTACCACACACAACACACACACACCACAACCACATTACACAACGGGGGGGGGGGGTTGGGGGGGGGGGGGGGGGGGGGGGGGGGGGGGGGGGTTTGGGGGGGGGGGGTGGGGGGGTTTTTGGTGGGGGGTTGGGGGGGGGGGGGGGGGGGGGTGGTGGGGGGGGTTTTGGGGGTTTTTGGGGGGGAAAAAAAAAAAACCCCCCCCGGGGGTTTGGGGGGGGGGGTTTTTTTTAAAAAAAAAAAAAAAACCCCCCCCCAAAAAACCCCCCCCACACCCCCTTAAAAAAAAACCCCCCCCAAAACAAACCCCCCCCCCCCCCCCCCAAAAACCCACACCCCCCCCAAACACCCCCCCCCCCCCCCCCCCCCTTTTTTCCCCCCCCCCCAACCCCCCCCCCCCCCCCCCCAAAAAAGGGGAACCCCCCGGGGGGGAATTTTTTTGGGGGGGGTCCCCCCCCCCCAAAAAATTCCCCCCCTTTTTTGGGGGGTTTTAAAGGGAAATGGGGGCCCCCCCCCAAAAAGGGGGGGTTTTTTTTCCCCCCCCCTTTAACCCCAAAAAAAAAACCCCCCCAAAAAACCCCCAAAATTCCCTCCCCCCCTTTAAAAAACCCCCCCCCCCCCAAAAACAAAACCCACACAAAACCCCCCCAAAAAAAACCCCCCACCCCCCCCCAAAACCCCCCCCCCCCAAAAAAACCCCCACCCACCCCCCACCCCCCCAACACAAAAAACCCCAAAAAATTTCCCCCCCCAAAAAAAAAAAATTTAAAACCCAAAAACAAAAAAAAACCCCCAAAAACCCCAAAACCCCCCAAACCCCCAAAAAAAAATTTTTTTGGCCCCTTTTTTAAAACCCCCAAAATAAAAAAACCCCCCAAAAAAAAACCCCCCAAAAAACCCCCCAAACCCCCAAAAAAACCCCCCCAAAAAAAAAACCCCCAAAAAAAAATTTTTTCCCCCAAAGGATTTCCAATTTTTCCCCCCAAAAAAAAACCCCCCCCCCAAAAAACCCCCCAAAAAAAAACTCCCCCCCCAAAAAACCCCAAAACCCCCTTACCCCAAAAAAACCCCCCAAAAAAACCCCCCAAAAAAAAAAAATTTTTCCCCCCCCTTTTTCCCCCCAAAAACCCCACCCCCCCCCCCCAAAAAAAAACCCCCCCCAATCCCCCCCCAAAAAAAATTTTTTTTTTTCCCCCCCCCCCCCCCCCCCCCCCCCCCCCAAAAAAACCCCCAAGGAAAAACAAAAACCCCCCAAAACAAAAAACCCCCCAACCCTTTTTAAAAAAAAAACCCCCCAAAAAGGGGAAAAAAAACCCCCCCTTTAAAAAAAAAAAAATTTTCCCCCCCCAAAAAAAAAAACAAAGCAAAATTAAAAAAAAGGGGAACCCAAAAACCCCCCCCCCAAAAAAAAAAAAAAAGGGGAAAAAACCAAAAAAAAAAAGGGGGGAAAAACCAAAAAAAAAAAAAGGGGGGAAAAAAAAATTTTGGGGGTTTTAAAAAAAAAAATTTTTAAAAAGTTTTAAAAATTTCCCGGTTTTTTTTTTTTTTTTCCCCCAAAAAAAAAAGGGGGGCCCCAAAGGCCCTTTTCCCAAAAAATTTTCCGGGAAAAAATTTTCCCCCCAAAGCCCCCAAAAAACCCCCAAAAATTTTTTAAAAAAATTTAAAAGGAAAAATTTGGCCGGCCCAAAAGGGAATTTTTTTTAAAAAATTTTTTTTTAAAAAAAAAAAAACCCCACCCGGGGAAAAAAAAAAACCCAAAGAAAAACCCCCTTTTTTTTGGGGCACCCCCCCCCGGGATGAAAAAAAAAAAAAGGGGGGGGGGGGGGGTTTTTAAAAAACCCCTTTTTTTTTTCCCCAAAAATTCCCGGGGGCCCAAAACCCCCCCTTTTTAAAAAACCCCCTTTTTTTAAAAAGGGGGAAAAGGTTTGGGGGTTTCCTTTGGTTTTTTTTAAAAAAAAAAAAATTTTTTTTTTTTTGGGGTTTATTTTTTTTTTTTCAAAAAAAGGGAAAAATTTTTTCCTTTTTTTTCCCCCTTTTTGGGGGCCCTTTTTTTTTTTTGGGGATATTTTTAAAAAAATTTTTTTTTGGGAAAAATTAATTTTAAAAGGGGGAAAATTTCCCTTTTTTTTTGGGGGGGGGTTTTTTTTTCCCCCTTTTTAAAAATTTTTAAAAAAACCCAAAAAAATTTTTTTTTTTAAAAAAAAGGGAAAACCCCTAAATTTGGGGGTTTTTTTTTTTAAAAAAATTTTGCCCAAAAAATTTTTTTTCCAAATTTTTTTTTTAATCCCTAAAAAAAACCCCCCCCCCCTTTTTTTCCCCTAATTAAAAAACCCCCCCCCCTTTAAACCCCCCCCAATTTTTTTTTAAAAAACCAAAAAAAATTTAAAGGGGGGGAAGGGAAAAAAGGGGGGGAAAAAAAAGGGGGAAAAGGGGCCCCCCCTTTTTTTCCCCCCTTAAAAAAATTTTTGTTTTTTTAACCCCCCCCCCCCCAAAAAAGGGGGGCCCCGGGGGGAAAAGGGGAATTTTGGGGGGAAAAATTTTAAACCAAATTTTTTTTGGGGTGGGGAAAAATTCCGTAGATCTGGGAAAATTTTTAAAATTTTTTTTTAAAAAAACGTGTGGACCTGCTGACGATCCCCACAAAAAAGAATGACCGGAGTATCGAGTCCAACCCCCCCTGCCCCCCCCCTCCCCTTGGAATTTAAATAAAACAAATTTTTGGTTTCCGGGGGTGTCGGGGGGCCCCCCTTAGGTTTTGGTTGATTTTATTTTTCGGTGAAATTATCGCTAAAAATTTGGATAGATTTTTGGGGGGGGGGTTATGCTAAGTTAGGATGATTTTTGGGGGGCGAGGGGGGGGGGCAAGCCCCTCGCTAGGAAGGGTTGGTTTTTAAATTTTCTTAGGTTAGGTTAGATTACGAGGGGGACCTTGTAATCTCGGGGCTTGAAGGTTTTGGTAAATTTTTCCAATCTAGGGGGAAAAGCCCCAGATTAGGGATTTTTATCCTACCCTCTAAAAAAACTTTTTTCGACGCCTTATTTTTGGGGCCCCCCCCTCCAAAACCCCCCATTCCCCCAAAAGGGCCCCCAAGCTTTTTTTGGGGGAAGGGGGGGAGTATGGGAAAACCCAGAAATTTTCAAAATAAAATCATATTTCCAAATGAATGGCGGAAAAGGGGGACGGAAGGATACCCCAAGTTAAAACCTGTTTTAAAGGAGGAAAAAGAAAAACATAACCCCGGGAGGGAAATGATGATCAGGCAGAGATACGGCCTTTACTAGCTCGAACGGGATATATTACCTAGCTACGTATCTGCCCCTTCTGTCTGGGCTCACTCCCTTTCCCCGGCTTTTTTCCCCCTTT
>JACEEZ010000013.1:160000-162500 GCA_016584305.1 Chionoecetes opilio | reverse complement strand
CATATTTTAGGCCCTATGACATCCATACTTCTAGCACCCGCATCTGTTTTTGTTTTGGGTACATATAAACAATTTTGTTGTCTGGTTCTGCTTTTGTTTACTTCACGAACAGTAGGAAGTTTCTTGAACCATGCAGGATAAAAATCGTGTAATACCTTAAAGACAGTGGTACATGTGTCCAATAAATGCTTCTCTTTTACTTTTATCCACCCTAGTTCTTTTAATATAGGCGTTACATGGTCGTATTTCTTAGCACCACCTATGGCTACCTTGGCTGCAAAGTTTTGTAATTTTTGGACATCACTCATTATAGTTAGATTTGTCATGCCCCATATCCGAATACAGTAGTTGATTATGCTGAGTACTAATGACTGCACCGCAATTATTCGGGAGGGTTTGTCAAGATTGTCACTTACACGGCTTATGAACATTAGTGTACCACACTTTTTATGTACCTCATTGATATGTTTGTCGAAAAGCATAAACCGATCAATGTACACACCTAATTTTTAACATGATTGCTTGGGGTGATGGTATCCTCATCTATTTTGATGACGGCATTGGAAGGGACATGTGACAAAAGTTGCCGATTTCCAATAAAAATACACTGCGTTTTGCTTGAGTTAAGCATTAAACCATTACTAAGAAAATATTTCTTGACACATTTTAGGGTTTCTTCAGTTTTTCGAATGAGACATGTAAGTTCATACATTACTGGTATGTATAAATTGAGTGTCATCAGCATATTGGATTATTGTGCAGTCCTTGACATATTCAGCTAAGTCATTTACGAAGATATTAAATAGGATTGGACCCAAAATTGATCCTTGTGGGACGCCATAATAAATTGTATGTTTTCTTGTAATAGAGTTCTTTATGCGAACAGATTGGGTTCTGTTCCTCAAATAGCTGTCAAACCAGTAGGAATCAATTTTGAGCTTAAGGCATTTATTTATAAGAATCATGTGATTAACACTATCGAAAGCTTTTGATGGATCACACAGAGTGAGCAAAGATATTTTTCTGTGGTCCATGTTGTTGTATATTTCATCGGTAATGACAGTAAGAGCAGTCTCAGTGGATAACCTGGGCCTGAAACCATGCTGGCTATTTGATAGAAGCTTTCTGACTTCTAGGTGGTGTATTAGCTGGTTTACAATTACTTTTTCTAATATTTTTGATACTATAGAGAGAAGTGAAATAGGTCGAAAATTGCCACGTTATCAGCGTCTCCATTTTTTTAAATTGGCACCACTATGGCATGTTTCCAGGCGTCAGGGAAAACACCAGTAACTATGGACGTGTTGATAATTAAATACATGTTACATATAATACTATTACATACAATGCATCCCTAACAAATTTCAAAGGTATAACATCCGAGCCAACAGAGTTAGTATCATTTAGATCTTTAATAGTCAATATTACAGTGTTTACGTCAAAAGGTTGAGGTCTAAAATAGTTAGTGTCCATAAAAACAGTATTTGGATCTTGAGGTGTAGGCACGTTTTCACCCAGAATACATTGTGTTCTTTCATAAGTATTTTTTTCTACGTTTGCAAAGTAGGTATTAAATTCTTCTACTTTATTTCTAGCTTCATCAAAAGAATGTTCATTAGATATACATTTTTTGTTAGGAACAATTTCCTGAATGCGTTTCCAGATTGCGGCAGTATTTCCTCTACAGTTATTAAATTGAGTGTTGTAATGTGAAGACTGAGCATTGCGAATGAGGGTAGTGACCAACTTTTCTCTCTTTTATACTCTTCTTGTAGTGTTGTATTCTGACGATCAGCTTTTAATTTACTCTGAACATTGTTTCTGATCTGAGAGAGAGAGAGAGAGAGAGAAGAGAGAGAGGAGAGAGAGAGAGAGAGAGAGAGAGAGGAGAGAGAGAGAGGAGAGAGAAGAGAGAGAGAGAGAGAGAGAGAGAGAGAGAGGAGAAGGAGAGAGGAGAGAGAGAGAGAGAGAGAGAGGAGAGAGAGAGAGAGAGAGAGGAGAGAGAAGGAGAGAGAGAGAGAGAGAGAGAGGAGAGAGAGAGAGAGAGAGTGTGTGTACCACTAAATAGACTATCGTAACCAGAGATATTGTACAGTTACTTCAAAAGAGATAAAATAGGGATAAAAATTCTTAAAAATCACAAAATATAACTAGAAAAATGAGAAAATACGAGAGAGGAAAATAGCAATGATTACAATATGACTAAAGCGCAAAACACCACCACACAGAACTACACACACGCGACACCACAACACACACACCAACACACACACACACCCCACCACACACACACACAACACAAAACACACATACACATACATACAAACACACAAACTAATCCTTTCAAGAACTACTCAACTTAATTCCTACAAAAGAGACAAAACATATCTATCATCGTTATAATATTACACCTTCTTAATACACTTCCCTAATTACCTCAAGGATCAGACGGGAATAATATATATAATGATGTGTTTTTTTAATCCCTAAGCAATACAGT
>JACEEZ010000013.1:150000-157500 GCA_016584305.1 Chionoecetes opilio | reverse complement strand
AAAGGCAAAGTAAAATTGAGACGAACATAAAAAATAACATAAATAAACGAAAACGAAAACATTTTTAAAATTGTTTACTTGGCTTTCCTAGACGTGTTTTAAGGGGGTTAGGGGGGGGTTTTGTTTTGGGGTTAAAGAGGGGGGCCCCCCTTAAGGAGGTGCCCAAAGGTGTTCCCGGGGGTACGGGGCTGGTCTGCGGTTTTGAACGGGGGCTGCATGGGTTGGGGGGTGGGAAAAAAAAAATTTTAAATTTTTTTTTTTTTTTTTTTCATTTTGTGTTTTTGTTTATTTTCAGCCACCCCCTTTAAAAGAAAGGGGGAAAAGGGCCCCTTTTGGCAGCTCCCCCAAGAAATTTCGGAAAAATTTTGCTTTTTTTTACTTTTGGTTTTTAGGGGGGGGTTTTCCCCAAAGGGGGCCCCGGTTTTTTTATGCCTAAATTGTATGACAGAAACTCTTGGGGTTTTGTTAAAACAATCCCTTAATCTATTAAAAAATTTTTTCCAAAACTTTTTTTGCTTATTTCATGATGGGGGATCAAAAAAGGGTATTAAAAAGGCCCCAGATTCTTTGGATGTGTGGGGGTAAACACTTGCCGTCCCCAACAATGATGTCAGGTGGAATCTTGACAGGGCCCCCTTGTCCCCATAAAATAATTTTCGTTTTTTTAGCATTTGGGATTAGCCTTCTTTTAAAATATATTTTAGTAATTTTTTCAGTTCTTCATTTTGTGTATCAGTTATTTAGGTCGTCTATATTACCTGGTGGACAATGGGTGTCATCGGCATCTGAAAGATTTACATTTGGGAGAAAACACGGGCGATCATTTACATATATAGTAAAAAAATTGGGACCAAGTATGCCCCCTTTAGGCCCACCCTAGGAAATTTTGTTTTATCCGACAAGTTTGCTTATCGCACCGTTGTGTCCTGTCAGAGGTATGTAAACCCAAAAAAATCAAATTTCAAATTGAGACATTACGTAATAATAGTGTATGACTAAAGCTGTCGAAGCTTTTGACAAGTCGCAGAGAGTAAATAAAGAAATTTTTATTGTCCATGTTTGCATATAATTGTTGGCTAGTGTTTTAAAAGGCAAGGTGGTTGATAAATTTACCCGAAGCCCTGTTGGGGTTTTTCTAAACAAGTTATTTTTTTCTAGGTTTTGAGTGAGCTGAATGATATTATTTTTTCTAGTACTTTTTGAAAAAAAAGGGGGGGAGAGTATGGGACGGTAATTTCCTGGTTCATTGACGTCCCAGACTTAAAAAAGGTATACTTTGAGTGTTTCCAGACTGTGGGGGAAAAATCCTGTTCTATGTGTATTTTTTTATGCAATCAAGGGGAGACATAGCTGAAAGGGAGTCTTTTAGGATTTTTAAGTTGGTGCCATCTGACCCGCCCGGAGTCCTGTTATTCATGTGTTTTTGGGGGAGAGTTATTGTTTGCCAATTGTGTCGGGAAAAGGTGGATTTGGGTTGAATTCGTGTGATCTGTGTGTACTTGGGGGTTTTAAATTTTTGTGAACTTCAGGTTTCGCTGGGATTTTCAAACGGTCCTTTCCGCTTTACAAAAAAGTGTTGAAAAAAATTAGCGGTCTGTTTTTAGTTTTCTTTATTATCATTATAAAACTAGGGGTTTGCTTTATTTTTGTTATTAGGAACAATTCTCTTTTCTTTCCCCTTGGCCTTGCTGTTACCTCTATTATTCTCTAATTTTCTATTTTAGTGTTCCGATTTAGAACGGCGATCAACCTCGGACTTTTTGTTTTAGGTTTTTTTTAATAGTTGTTTCTAGTTGTGTTGCTTTTGTCTTTTTTTAAATATTTCAGGGCACTATTTTTTTTTTGATCAAAATGTTTTAATCCCCGTGAAACCACGGAGCGAAGGCCTCCTTTTCTTGTGTCACTAAGGGTGCGCACAAATCTAAACACTTCGAAAAAATTCATTAAGTATCTGAGCCCGATTCAACATTTTCATTTTTTGATTTTACCAAGTCTGACCTTTTGCTATTAATAATTTCATAATATTTTTGGGGGATATTTTTTTGGGTTTACGGAAGGTTTTTTATTATAGGTTTCCTCTTGGGTTTAGTGGTCCAAAAGGGGCAATATAAGGTCATGGTCAGCAATGGGAAAGCAATCCGTTTATGATGAAGAGCTAAGGCAGGGGTATTTGTTACAAAATTCCAATAAGGTAAAGAGTGGATTGGGGGCTTGTAGCTTGTCAAAAAATTGAGTTAATTTTGTGTTTTTTTTATGTGTTCCTCTTGTTTTTTTGATAAAAAATTTCAATTTTAAAACACCAAAACGTAAAAAATCTTGTTATTAAAGGTATGTAATTAAAACATCAGAGATATAGTCAAAAGATTTGATTTGAGTGAGGGGGGATCATGCAGCCTATGATAAAGAAGGTAATTTCCTGCACTGCATGAACCCAAATCCTCCACCCCCTCAAAGTGTTCGATATTACTAATTGGATTTAAAATAAGAGTGTCCCCTGCTTATCCCCTCTCCTCCTCGCTTTTTCATGTCGTATAATGAAGTTGGGTATTTAATATGCTGGTCTAAAACACGTGAGTCACCACGTTTCAGCCCCCCATAAAATATAGGGTTTTCGCTCTTAAATAAAAGACATTTTCATCCATATTTGCCAAAGACTTGGGCATTAATATGATCGTTTTTAAATTTTTCCTTTTTTTAACACAGCGGCGCTGTCCCTTTATGGCCTGGTCCTTGCGTTGGGATGCTGGCATAACCTTCCTTTGTGTCCCCCTTAAAAGCAGTGTCCAAAAATCAGCTGGTCAACCTCAGGTAAACCTGGCGATTTGAATTCCCCTTTTAAAACCCCCATTTTAAATTTAAAATTGGGGGGGGGGAATGAGGAGAGGCCCCCAGGGATGAAATGGAGGAGTGGTGGGGTAGGGGCGGTGAACTGCGGGAGGCCCACGAGGATAGTTCGGGGAGGAGCGATAGGACATTGTGACTATGGGAAGACGGGAAAAGGGACGATCAGGAGGTTTTAAAAGCCATGGGGCTGTGGCGGCAGACGTGGGAGCTGATAATGGGGGTTTCGCAAAAGTGTGCCGGTGTGGTAACGAAGGGAGGTGTGGGGGGGAGTTTCCGAGAAAAAAAAACATATTCATGCGGGGTTTGGGGTAATAGGGATCAGTGAGAGGCACAATGGAAATTCGGACAATGGTTAGGGTAGCGTCCGCCAGCGATTTAGCCCCTTGCCACAGGCCCAAGCTCATTCGGAGAAAGAGGAGGAGAGGAGAAGAGAGAGGAGAGGAGGGGAGGGAGGGGCGAGGGAGGAAGGAGGGAAGGGAGAGGGGAGGAGAGAGAGAGGAGAGGGAGAGGGGGAGGAAGAGAGGAGTGATGAGGGGGGGAGAGAGGAGGAGGGGAGAGAGGGGGAGAGTGAGACAGGGAAGAAGAGAGGAGAGCTTTAGAGGAGGAGGTAGAGAGTGAGAGAGAGGTGGCGAAGAGCAAGAAAGAGGAGACGGGAAGACGGAAGACTGAAGAGTGAGAGGGGGAAAACAAGATGAGAGAGAAGAAGGAGAGGAGAGAGAGAGGAGAGAGAGAGAGGAGAGAGGAGAGAGAGAGAGAAGGAGAGAGAGAGGAGAGAGAAGAGAGAGAGAGAGAGAGAGAGAGAGGGAGAGAGAGAAGAGGGGGAGAGAGAGAGAGAAGAGAGAGAGAGAGAGAGAGAGGAGAGGAGAAGGAGAGAGAGAGAGAGGAGAGGAGAGAGGAGAGAGAGAGAAGAGAGGAGAGAGAGAGAGAGACGAGAGGAAGGAGAGAGAGGAGAGAGAGAGTGAGAAGGAGAGAGGAGGAAGAGAGAGAGGAGAGAGAGAGAGAGAGAGAGGGAGAGGAGAGAAGAGAGAGGAGAGAGAGGAAGAGAGAGAGAGACAGATAAACAGACAGACAGAGAGACAGAGAGAGATTACAGAGACAAAGATTAACATTTCCTACTCATGATCTAATCCTTTCTTATTATTTTTACCCCCTCGAGCATCCACTTTCCCTTAATACAAGAGAGGCGTTCAAGATGACAAGCTCTCAACGCAACCCTCAACACCTCGCCGCATCTCAGGTGACTCACAGGTAACATTCTGGGCTGCACTAAATTGGCCCACCCGCTTTCTTTATTCTCTTAATGTCTTCTTTTTCTATCTTTCTATCTTTCTATCTTTCATCCCTTTTCACTGGTAAATTCTGGAACTCTCTTTCCGTTTCCATTTTTCCTACTTTCTGCGACTTAAGTTTTTTCAAGAGAGGAGTGAGAAGACGCCTCCCGGACTAAATTGGCCCACCCCTCCCCTTATTATATTACTGTCTCTTACTGTCTTCTTTATAGGGACTGGCAACTAAGCGGCCTTTTTGTTAGCCTTATTTTTTTGTCTTTGGCCAGGCCTTTGTGATGTAAAAAAAAAAAAGGGCAATCAACTCATTAATTCGTATCGTTCTTCCTTCATTTTTCTTCTTCCTTTTGTTCAATACATTATGTTATATCGTTTATTATTTTTCTTCGTTCATTTTCTACTATTTATTTTGGCATCAATTCTTTTATTTCTTCTTCCTTTTTTTCAATACATTGTTACCCTATTTATTATTTTTCTTCGTCAATTTTCATCTACTATTTAATTTAGTATCAATTCGTTTTTTTTTCTTCCTCCTTTTTTTAAAAATATATTACGTCACCCCGTTTGTTATTTTTCTTTGTCTAGTTTTGTCGATTATTTATTTTCGTATCAATTCTTTTTTATTTCTTCTGCCTTTTTTTTCGATACATTATGTTACTCAGTTCATTTTTCTGTTATATTTGTAAGACCTCCACTGTGTCTTTTATGAGCACGAATATTATTGTTTGAAATTCCGTTTTCTTACATTTCCGAACTGTCTGACGATGTTTTTTTAACGCCTTTCATTGCTTTACGTTACTTTATTTATAATACTGTTTTCTGTCATATTGTATTGTTATTTTTACTTCGCTTAAACTTTATCTACGTATTTAGGTAATCGACACATCTGTAATTTCAATATTCTTAACACCTTTAGTAAATCATTCTTAATTACTTTTAACAATAGACCTTCATTTAAATTGTGAACAAAGTTGTTTTCCCATCATTATTTATCACGGATTTTAATATTTCCACCTGGCTTACATTAACGCAGGTATTACAATTAACAAACAGGTGATGAAATTATTTAAGCATCAACAACTTCATCAACCTTATTCGCCCTTCATGGCCACTAGAGCAAAACTAATCAACAAATAAGTGATAGAATAAATGATCAAATAAATGAAATAAATAAATAAATACAGAATAAATAAACAGACTATATAAATCAATGAGAATCACTTGTTGTGTGCCTTTCCTCGCCGTCGTCATAACATTTGGACATGTCTATATATATTTTTTAAATTTATCTCTAGTTTAATTGGGTATCTATGGAGAAATGACGTCAGGAATCTTATTTTCGTTAACAAGTACTAAGAATTTCTCTCTCTCTTCTCTCTCTCTCATCTCTCTTCTCTCTCTCCTCTCATCTCTCTCATCTCTCTCTCTCTCTATCTCTCTTCTCTACTTATCTCTCTCTCTCTCTCTCTCTCTCTACTCATCTCTCTCTCTCATCTCTCTCTCCTCTCTCTCTCTCTCTCTCTCTCTCTCTCTTCTCTCAATCTTACTCCTTCTCTTCTTCATCCTTCATCTCATTCTATTACTCTTCCTCTTATATTTCTCTCTCCTCTCCTACTTCCTATATCGTTTCTCCTCCGTTTCTTCTCTATATTTATTTCATCTAATCTTCCACTCCTTCCTATCCTCCTTCCTATTAAGTATTTCTTCCTTCACTTCCTTCTTCCCTTCCTTTCTTCTTTTCTTCCTTTCTTCCTTCTTCCATCTTCTTCCTTTCCTTCCTTCTTCCCTCCTTCCTTCCTTCTTCCTTTTTCTCCTCCTTCTTCCTTCCTTCCTTTCTTCTTTCTTCCTTCCTTCCTCTTCCTTCCTTCCTTTCCTTCCTTCCTTCCTTCCTTCCTTCCTTCCTTCCTTCCTTCCTTTCTTCCTTCCTTCCTTGTCCTCCTTCCTTCCTTCCTTCCTTCCTTTCCTTCCTTCCTTCTTCCTTCCTTCTTCCTTTCCTCCTTCCTTCTTCCTCCTTCCTTCCCTTCTTCCTTCCTTCCTTCCATCTCCTTCCTTCCTTCCAGTTTCCTCCTTATTCCTTCCTTCTTCCTTCCTCATCATCTTCCTTCATCCAATACCTCTCTCTCTTACACAACCTGCAGGGGAAAAACTAGTTTAACATCACGTCGTATTAATGTCATGCTGTGATTTCATTTCTCATAACATCTTCCTGACATTTCCATATATTTGAAGATTTCTCACCAGACTGGTAATTAGAATGTTATAAACGCTTGCAAATACTCGCTGTCATTCTGTTCTATTACTCTACTTGACTCATTTGTTTCGAGTGGATGGTTAAAACGAGTCATGGGTTATTTAAATTGGTTATTAGTTTAAACGAGTTAGAGGTTGGTCAGCGGTCGATCTTTGTATGTATCGGAGGTTTGTGGGAGAGTGTAGTGATAGTGCTGAAATCAATGGTATGTACTGTGTAGTCTAATACGCAGGAAATTTTTTTTTAAAACAAGTTATTAAAAAAAAAAACCCCCCCTTTTTTTTCCCCCCCCCCCCCCCCAAAAAAAATTTTTCCCCCCCCCCCCTTTTTTTTTTTCCCCCCCCCCCCCCCCCCCCCCGGCCCCCCCCCAAAAATTTTTTTTTTTCCCCCAAAAAAAAAAAACCCCCTTTTTGGGCCCCCCAAAAAAAAAAAAAAACCCCCACCCCCCTTTTTAAAAGGGAATTTTTTTCCCCCTTTTTTTCCCCCTTTTTTTTTTTTTTAAAAAAAACCCCCTTTTTCCCCCCCCCCCCCCCGGGGGGGTTTTTTTCCCCCCTTTTTTCCTTTTTTTCCTTTTTTTAAATTTTCCCCCCTTTTTTTTTTCCCCCCCCCCTTTTTTTTTTTTTCCCCCTCCGGCCTCCCCCCCCTTTTCCCCCCTTTCCTTTTTTTTTTTCCCCCCCTTTTTTTTTCCCCCCCCAAAAAACCCCCCCCCCCCCTTTTTTTTCCCCTTTTTAAAATTTAACCCCCTTTTTTTCCCCCCTGAGGGAAAAGGGAAAATTTTTTTTTTGGGGGGGGGTTTTTTTAAAAAAAATTTTTTTCCCTTTTTTTCCCCCCCCAAAAAAAATTTTTTTTTAAAAAAAAAGGGGGGGAAAAAAAATTTCCCCCTTTTTTTTTAAAAAAAATTCCCGGGCCCCGGGGGAAAAAAGGGAAAAAAAAAAATTTTTTTTTGGGGGGTTTTTGGGGCCGGGGTTTTTTTTGGGTTTTTGGGGGGGGGGTTTTTTTTCCCCCAAAAAGGGAAAAAAAATTTTTTAAAAGGGGTTTTGGGGCCTTTAAAAAAAAGGTTTTTAAAAAAAAAAAGGAAAAAAAATAAAAAATTTGGAAAAAATTTTTAAATAAAAATTT
>JACEEZ010000013.1:112500-130000 GCA_016584305.1 Chionoecetes opilio | reverse complement strand
TAAGCCTAACTAAAACACAGTAGTAGTTAGTAGTAGAAGTTTAGTTAAGTTAGTTAGTAGTAGTTAGTATTAGTTAAACGGTAGTAGTTAGTGTTTGAGGCGGTGATCATGGTCTTTGCTTCTTATAGTATACTAGCCGCAAAGCCACCCTCCGGGCGGACTTTTTGGCTAGCTCCTGCGGAGGCATTTGTGGGGTGGGTGGGCCCTTGGGCCAACCACCTGTGTTTGGTGGGGCCTTCGGCCACCAAACACAGATTCTCCAGATGCCCCGTCTAACTGTTTCCTGAAATCATGGATGTAGAAATGTATGTATTAACGCCAAACCCATATCCAAAATCACCAACAACACCCCCAAACCCATTCAACTCAACCCATACCCATCACCCCCCACCCATTCACTCACCATTAACCATCACCCCCCACCCATTCACTCACCCATTACCATCACCCCCCATCTATTCCCTCACCCTCACCCTCACCCCCCACCCATTCACTCACGCCATCACCCCACACCCATTACACATCCCCCACCCATTCCTCACCCTTACCCATCACCCTACATCAATGCTCCTCAATTCTCGCAACCCACTTTTTTTTCACAATTTATTTCGCTAAGAGCTGCTAAAAAAAAGAAAAAAAGTGATCGGATCATCCTCATAAGTGGCTTAAAACCTTCACCACCTCGACAAATACCCACTCCCCCGGTCCCACCCTGGTCAACCTGTTCCAAAATGTGTATATGATGGATTCCGCCACGTGCGGGGCGGAACCTATAACCACCCACACACACACACACACACGACACACAAGCACACACACACACACAGACACACACACTTTCGCTTTTATTATATAGATTTTGTTAACTTGGTGTTGGTAGTTGTAGTGAAGGAGTTTTACGTTTCGTCTGTTATTTATGTGGTGTGTGTGTGTGTGTGTGTGTGTGTGTGTGGAGAGAGAGAGGAAGAGAGAGAGAGAGAGAAGAGGAGAGAGAGAGAGAGAGAGAGAGAGAGAGAGAGGAGAGAGAGAGAGAGAGAGAGGAGAGAGAGAGGAGAGAGAGAGAGAGCGAGAAGAGAGAGAGAGAGAGAGAGAGAGAGGAGAGAGAGAGAGCGAGAGAGAGAGAGAGAGAGAGAGAGAGAGAGAGAGAGAGAAAGGGGAAATCAGAGTACAATAGATTACCTTTAGCGCTGAATCACATTAAGTGAGGTGCTTTAAGTTTTTCATTTTTCCAGCGACCTCCTGTGCTCCTGCATTAACCCCCATTACATTTCACGTAATTTTCTCTCTCTCTCTCTCACTATCCGGTCTCACTCGGCATCGTCTCTCAGGTGTCCCTCATCTCTCTCCCTCCCTCGCTCCTCTCCTCCCCTCCCCCCCCCCCTCTCTCTCCTCTCCTCGGACTCTCTCTCTATCTGTCTCCTCTCTCATCCTTCTCCTCCCTCCTCCTCTCTCTCCTCTCCTCTCGATCTCTCTTCTCTCTTCTCTCTCTCACCGTCTCTCTCCTCACATTCTTTCCGGGTCTTTCCCTCTCTTCTCCTCTCTCTCTACTCTCTCTCTCCTCCACTCCCTCTTCCTCTCGCCCCTCTCCTCCTCTCTCTCTCTCTCTCTCTGCTCTCTCTCCTTTCTCTCTCGCTCTCGTCGTCTCCTCTCTCTCTCCTCTCTCTACCTCTCTTCTCCCTCTCTCCTCTCGGCAAATCTCTCTCTCATCTCTCTTCCTCTTCTCTCTCCTCTCCTCTCCTCCTTCATCTCTCCTCTCTCTCATCTCAGTCTCTCTCTCCCCCTCTCTCGTCCTCTTCTCTCCCTCTCTCTCTCTTCTCTTCTTTCTCTCTCGTCTCTCTTTTACCTTCTCTCTCTTTCTTTCCTTTTCTCTCTGTCTTTCTGTCCCATTTCCCCCTAACACAACAGAAAAGGAAGGAGCAAAAAATATGTGTGTGTGGTGTGTGTGTGTGTGTGTGTGTGGTGTGGTTGTGTGTATAGTGGTTGTGTGTGTGTGTAATGTGTGTGTGGTGTTGTGTGTGTGTGGGTTGTGGTGTGTGTGTGTGTGTGTGTGTGTGGTGTGTGTGTGTGTGTGTGTGTGGTGTGTGTGTGTGTGTGTGTGTGTGGTGGTGTGTGTGGGTGTGTGTGTGTGTGTGTGTGTGTGTGTGTGTGTGTGTGCGTGTAACTTACCAGGGGACTTGCCTGAGTGGAGACGAAGGCTGTTTGTCCGCAGGGTCCAAACCCGTCCACGGTGCGTCCTGTGGCGTTGTCGTGGACGAGCAACTCACAAGCTTCGGCCCACCGCTGTGCATCCCTCGCCACCTCCTTGGACCAGCTCTGAGGCACCACGGAAGAAGTATTAAAACACCATATAACCTGCCATATTAATACCCATAAATATAATCCAGCAAGCCACCATCTAATGTCTCTTGTATCGGGTGTACGAGGTATTAAAGGTGCCATCAAGGATCTCAAAAGGTTATTAAGGAATGTGGTTTGCTTGGCACTATTTTTATACTACTACTACTACTACTACTACTACTACTGATAATAATAATAATAATAATGATAATAATAACAATTTAATTTTTATCCGAAGGCATACATAAAAAAAAACGGGATGTGTGCGTAAGGGAAGGAAGGAAGGAAGGGAGGAAGGAAGGAAAAGGAAAGGAAGGAAGGAAGGAAGGGAGGAAGGAAGGAAGGGAGGAAGGAAGGAAAGGAAGGAAGGTAGGAAGGGAAGGAAGGAAAGGAAGGAAGGAAGGAAGGGAGAAAGGAATGAATGAAGGAAGGAAGGAGGAAGGAAAGGAAAGGAAGGCAAGGGAAGGAATGAAGGAAGGAAGGAGTAATGAAGGGAGGAAGGAAGGAAGGGAAGGAAGGAGAAGGAAGGAAGGAAGGCAGGAAGGAAAGGAAATGAGAGAGAGGGGGGGAGAGAGAGAGATATTTTGGGAAAAAAGAAGTAATGGGAAGTGACTCTTTTTTCTTCATTTTTTCTTTCTTTTTACATACACACAGAAGAGAGGAGGTCAAGGAGGAAAAGATGGATGTTAGAGAGAGGATGTAAGGAATAATTCTTTGTAAGGAATAGTGGTGACGGAGGAAATTATGTTCTGTGTGATCTGTTTTGTGTTTTAGGTAGATGTTCCTTGATTTTGTATTATCCTTTTACTACTCTTGATTCGTATGAGGCGGTGTGTTTTTATTGAAGAGAGAGAGAGATAGAGAGAAGAGAGAGAGAGAGAGAGAGAGAAGAGAGAGAGAGAGTGAGAAGAGGAGAGAGAGAGAGAGAGAGCGAGAGAGATGAGAGAGAGAGGAGAGAGAGAGAGAGAGAGAGAGAGAGAGGAGAGAGAGAGAGAGAGGAGAGAGAGAAGAGAGAGAGAGAGTAAGAGAGAGAGAGAGAGAGGAGAGAGAGATAGAGAGAGAGAGAGGAGAGAGAGAGAAGAGAGAGACAGAGGAGTTAGTAGGAAGAGAGAGAGTAGAGAGAGAGAGAGAAGAGAGAGGGAGAGAGAAGAGAGAGAGAAGAAGAGAGAGCAGAGAGAGAGAGATAAGAAGTGAGAGGAGAGAGGAGAGAAGAGGAGAAGAGGAGGAGAGAGAAGAGAAAGAGAGAGAGAGGAGTAGAGGGAAGAGAGGAGAGAAGAGAGAGGAGAGGAGAGAGAGAGAGAGTAAGAGAAGAGAGAGAGAGAGAGAGAAGAGAGGGAGGAGGAAGAGGAGGAGAGAAGGAGGGGAGGGAGAGAGGAGAGAGGAGGGGAGGTGGAGGAGGGGGAGGGAGGAGAGAGGAGGAGGCAAGAGAGAGAGAGAGAAGAGAGAGACGGGGGAGGAGGGCAGAGAGGAGGGATAAGAGGAGGAGGAGAGGTAGGAGGGGGAGGGGTGAGGGGGAGGAGTTGATGAGGTAGAGGAGTGTGAAGGAGAGACGGTTAGGGGGACGTAGGTGAGGGGAGGAGGAAGAAGATAGAAAAGAAAAACTGACTCCTATATTTTTTGCTACGAGTAACCTAATTGTAATACGCACGTATTTAAACCTCTCGACAGGATCTTTTTTTGAGTCTTTTTAAAAAAAACTTAAGGGTCCTAAAGGTTTGTTGCCCAGGCTCTTGTCCTTTCTTTCCTCCCCCCTTTGAACACCCGCCCCCTTCACCCTCTCTCTCCAACTGTTCTGGGTGCGCGCGCTCATCCCCACCTATCCCCTCTCCCACCCGGGCCATCCACCGTCGACTGCTGAGAACTCCCGCACGCCTCCACATTCCGCTTGGTACTTTCTCTTTTCCCATAGGGGGTTGAGGGTGGTTGCTAGATTTGGCGGGGGTGTAATTTTCCTCTTTCTTTCTTAATGCAAGATCCCCCGCCTTTTTTAATAAATTTTTAATTATATTTAAAATTATTTATTATTATTTTTTTTTATTTATTAATATTTATAATTAAAAATATTTTATATTCTCTCTCCCTGCATTAGGGGCTAATTTCTTCCGTGCAATAGTACAAAGAAAAACTAACATTTTTGACTCATAGATGACGTGTTTGAACGTTATCACACATTGAAGTATTGACCTTATAAAATTCCTTTTTTCCAATCTATCAATAAACTCTTATTAAAGTCTTTGAAAAAATCAAGGTAAATATACATGTTTTTGAAAAATATATAAAAAACAAATCCACTTTAAACCTGGAAAAAAATTTTAAGAAAAGCAAGATAATTTTTTATCCCACTTTTTTTTTTTTCCAAGGTCAATACCTTCCTTTACTTTTTATGCGGATGTATATAGAAATCAAGGTTATGAATGCTGAATCTCCACTTAATTCATTAATTATGCACCAAACAAACCTAGAAACGCTGTGGTGTACCCGGCTCCTCCCTCCCCATTCTCTCTCTTTCCTCTCTTTTTTCCTACGTCCCCTCCTTCCCGCCTCCCTTCCCCCCGGCTCCTCCCTTCCTCCTTCTCTATTAAGAAACACCATAAGAAAATAGGAGCTACAAAGAGGCCACGAATCCTAAACAATACTGAAAGACGAGCTAAAAGCTTTCTTATTAAAAAAAAAACACCTCACCATCGCCAGCATGTTGGACGCCTGTGGCTTCACCTTTGATCTGAAGTTGTTATGGAAATGGACTAGGCGCCGCTGTACCCTGTGTTTGCCCGGCTCGATGGACCGAAGCTGCAGTCTCCGCCCGAACACCTTGGGGACTGAAACAACAACGGTATAAACAAATTAACTAAATAAATAAAATGGGAGGTATTGAAACAACAACAAAAAATAATGAAACAAACAAATATAATGGAATAAACAAACGTATTTCAAGACAAAGTGGTTAACATGCAGTTGTGGAAATAATTATGTATCTCTTATGTTTTCTTGAGGGTTGTTGGAGTAGCTATCACATTAATGATAGTGCAAGTAATGTTTGTTTTTAAATAGAAATCTCATGTAAATGGAAACGATATTATAGCACCTTACGTAGCTGTGTGCATGTGTGTGTGTGTGTGTGTGTGGTGTGCGGGTGTGTGGGTGTGTGTGTGTGGGTGTGCATGTGTGGCATGGTGTGTGTGTGTGTGTTGTTGTGAGGGTAGTCTGTGTGTGTGTGTGTGTGTGTGTGTGTGTGTTATTGTCGTAGTGGTGTGTTATTCACTCCACCCAGTGGTCTTGTTCACACGCGAGCTGGCTCGCGAATCGCGCAGAGTTTTTCACCCTCTCTAGTGCGAGCTTGGAGCTCCAGCCATTATTGACCATCCTTTGGGCAATGCTGGGACCTCACCATAACACAGCACACGACCCCCCATCCAGGCGCCCCCCTCCTTGCTCATGGGGGGCGTAACCCGCCCGAATTTGTCAGTGAAAAATCCCCCGGGGGAGCCAACGAGGATTCGAACCGCCTACTCCACAAGAGAAATGGGAGCCCCGTCACGTTATCAACCCCTGACCATCCGCCGCGGGGTGCACGTGTGTTGTGGTGTGTGTGTGTGTGTGTGTGTTGGTTGTGTATTCATCTAGTTGTATTTTACAGGCCTGAGCAACGCTCGTTGGGTAGGCCCCCGTCCCTCCATATCAACATTTTTTTTTTTTTTTTTTTTTTTTTTTTTTTTTTTTATTTTCTTTGTGTATCATCATCCTTGTGGTTAGTTTTTGGAGTGGGGGCCGAAGCTGACGCACCCTTTGGGCGGCGGGTCACAAACCCCCGGCTACACCCGGTGTAGTAGGTACCCATTTCACCCTGCTGGGGTGGACCAGGGGCTCTGGTTTAAAAAAAAGGAAACCGAAGCCCATCCTGTTTCCCGCTCCGCCGCGGGGATTTCGAACCGGGACTCTTCTCGGTTGTGAACCGAGCGTTTGTGCTACGCTACAACTAAACGCGAGTACCCCATGTGTGTGTGTATGTGTATGTGTGTTTGTGTGTGTGTGTGTGTGTATGTGTATGTGTGTTTGTGTGTGTGTGTGTGTGTCTGTGTCTGTGTGTCTGTGTGTGTCTCTCTCTGTGTGTGTGTGTGTGTGTGTGTGTGTGTGTGTGTGTGTGTGTGTGTGTGTGTGTGTGTGTGTGTGTGTGTGTGTGTGTGTGTGTGTGTGTGTGTGTGTGTGTGTGTGTGTGTGTGTCCTCTCAACAGAAAACAATCTGAAGCAAAAGGAAGAGGATGAAAGATTCACTCAAAATAGTGTAAAATTTATGTAGATTGTGACAAAATTTGGCGTGAGGACTAAAAAAGCAAAGTCGATCAATCATTGGGGGCATACGCCGGGGGGCGCGTCGCCTCGCCCACCCTACGACGCCACTCCCGGGGGTCACCACGCGCGAGTTCCCATGCAGGCTCCTTTCCCATATCAAGCAGCTCTCGACAAGAAACATCAACTTGCCCCAGCCACGAGCCTTGTGGGCGCCCCCTTGGCCTCCTAAACGCCGGATTGTCTCTTACAGATACAACCCGATGGGAAGGATCGGTTTCAGGGTAGCGTGCCACATGCCCATATAGCCGAAGTTGGCGCTGACGGACTATGCAGGTAATAGGCCTCGATTCAGTCTCACGGTGCAATCGCTGATTTGACACGTAATCATCCCAACGATACCCCATGATTCTGCGAAGGCACTTATTACCAAAGGCATTGATTCGTCTCTTCAAGTCACTATTTAGTGTCCATGTCTCACAACCATAGAGTAAGACAGGGATCACAAGCGACTTGAAGATCCGGATCTTTGTCCTCCTGCACAGGTACTGACAACGCCAAATACTCCCGCTGAGCGAGTCCATAACACCGTGGGCTATGCCAATCCGCCGTAAGACTTCTTGACGTGACCCGCCGTCATTATGAACTGCGCTACCAATGTATGTAAAACCTTCCAAGATCTCAATGTCCTCGAACACGCATGAACAGACGTACTGTCATTAGTAAGTCTCAAGCACAGGACCTTGGTCTTGAGCCAGGAGACCTCAAGTCCAAAGGCTTTGCCTCCTCGTGCAGCGCCTCGAGAGCCATCACCAGGACCTCCAGCGACTCAGCAAAGATTACTGCATCATCGGCAAAAACAAGATCAGTGATTTTGGGTGTTGCCGACAGATGCTCCACAATCACTTGATCTACAACCTTGTCCAATCCCCAGTCCATACAAGCGTTAAAAAGTGATGGGGCAAGGACGCACCCTTGCCTCACTCCTGTATTCACAGGAAAAAAGCTGGATACACCTGCCCCACACTTCACAGCACTCTCAGTCCCAGAATACAGACCAGTTATCAAACCAATAGTCCTTGCAGGAATCCCTCGAAGTCGCAGAAGATCCCAGAGTGACTCACGATGCACTGAGTCAAACGCCTTCTTGAGATCAACATAGGCTGCAAGCATCCCCTGTCGAAACTCACGTCGGCGTTCCACCAGGACACGAAGCGCTAGGATACGGTCCGTTGTTGACTTACCAGGTGTGAACCCAGACTGCTGAGGTCTCTGATGCTTCACCAGATGACTGCGAATTCGTGTCAGCAATAGATGGATCCTCCAGAACTGCAGGGTTTACCGGAGTGCTGAGTTCTTTGGAACAGATCACAGACTTGTTGTTGCTACACTTAAGCTTCATGTCAAGTCCAGAAGAATCTCAAGAGGTAACCATACTGTGTTTCATCTTGAGAAACTGAAGGACTTGACATGTGCTCATGATTATGCGGTGGCAGTCTCAAATCGGTTTGATGTGCTCGGTGCTCTCGGGGATCCTGTAGAACTGTGGGATACCTTCAAACGTGAAACTCTACAGGCTGCCAAGGAGTGTATTGGGGAGCGCCCGAGGTCAAGGCGTGGTTTTGTCTCGACGGAGACGCTGGAGAAAATCGAGGAGAGTCGCGCTGCCAGGCTGGCTGGGAACCGGGACCTATTACCTGCATAGTCCGTCAGCGCCAACTTCGGCTATATGGGCATGTGGCACGCTACCCTGAAACCGATCCTTCCCATCGGGTTGTATCTGTAAGAGACAATCCGGCGTGGAGAAGGCCAAGGGGGCGCCCACAAGGCTCGTGGCTGGGGCAAGTTGATGTTTCTTGTCGAGAGTTGCTTGGTATGGGAAAGGAGCCTGCATGGGAACTCGCGCGTGGTGACCCCCGGGAGTGGCGTCGTAGGGTGGGCGAGGCGACGTGCCCCCCGGCGTATGCCCCCAATGATTGATTGATTGAATAGATGGGCAAGCACCTTGCCTGGTACGCTGAGCAGTGTAATACCGCGGTAGTTGTTGCAATCCTGACGGTCCTCTTTCCCTTTCCAGATAGGGACGACCAGCCCCCTTTTCCAGTCAAAACGAATGGTACCTGATTGCCACACGGCAGTCAGGACAGCATGCAACCCGCGGATCATGGCCTCACCCCCAGCTTTGAGGAGCTCCGCACTGATATTACAAACACCAGCTGCCTTTCCACCCTTCAACTTTGCTACAGCCTCTCTGACTTCGTCAAGAGAGGGTGCGGTTTCGTCAATGGGAGGATCGGCATCCACTGCCTGTAACCCAGTGGTGTGAAGCTGCTCAGTTGGAGGGTCCACCGTGAACAACTGCCCAAAGTACTCAGCCCAACGAGCCATCTGCCCATCCATGTCTGACACGAGGCGCCCATCTGCTATTCGAATAGCACTCGCCCGAGAAGGAGACTTGGAACGGAGCTTCTTCAGGGCTCGGTAGGCGGGTCGGAGGTCATTAGCGTTCAAATGACCCCCGACATCCTCAGCGAGACTCCTGACATACCTCTCCTTGTCTCTCCCCAGGAGGGTTCTAGTCCGGCGTGACAGAGCCCTGTGCTGGTCCTGGTTCCCAGCCAGCCTGGCAGAGCGACTCTCCTCGATTTTCTCCAGCGTCTCCGTCGAGACAAAACCACGCCTTGACCTCGGGCGCTCCCCAATACACTCCTTGGCAGCCTGTAGAGTTTCACGTTTGAAGGTATCCCACAGTTCTACAGGATCCCCGAGAGCACCGAGCACATCAAACCGATTTGAGACTGCCACCGCATAATCATGAGCACATGTCAAGTCCTTCAGTTTCTCAAGATGAAACACAGTATGGTTACCTCTTGAGATTCTTCTGGACTTGACATGAAGCTTAAGTGTAGCAACAACAAGTCTGTGATCTGTTCCAAAGAACTCAGCACTCCGGTAAACCCTGCAGTTCTGGAGGATCCTCCAACGGGTACTAACGAGGATGTGGTCGATCTCCTTAGCTACCCCTCCGGCATTACTATACCATGTCCAGCGGTGCAGCTCTGGTCTCTGATACCAAGAACCTGCAATTCTCAACCTTCTGGAAATTGCAAAGTTCAGAAGCAGAGAACTGTTGGTGTTTCTGGTACCGGAGCCATGGGGACCAACACATAACTCGTAGCCATCTCTCACAGTGCCAGTAGTAGCATTGAAGTCGCCAAAGAGCAAAGTGCATGAAGGAAAAAAAAGACAAGGGTACAGGGCACATAGCGCGCCGTGAAAGAGCAGAAAGACTTGATGAAGGGAGTAGGGGGGGGAGGCACCTCACATTCAACCTTTCAACATAACAATCCAGTCTTCCAGTCACCCTTATTTATGCATGTCAATACTTCATGTCTTTGCCAATAAGCCATTAAACCAGCCATTCAATCTCGCAATGTCTCTTTACGTTAACCATTCCCCATCGTCCATTCCTCTATTCCTCCAGTCATCCAGCCTTCCTATACTTCCTCTTCTCGTGTGTGTGTCAACTGTGTCATATTATTGTGTTGTGTATTCCTCCTTCCTAGGCACACCAAAACCCAACCCTCCTCTACTATACTCACGTCTGTCGGTGTGCCATGATCGCCGAGGCACCTGCATTGTCGCCGTCACCGCCACCACCATCGCCGCGACCTGCATCCACCGCCGCCACACCCTCATGCCTGCACACGCCGATACCAGGTTGTGCGGGGGAGCGAGCGGCCACGGTGATAGCCAGGCCACTGCAACACAAGGCCACGCGTCTACTGCAGAGGGTCGCCGAAGAGACTCAGGCGATGGGAGTTTTCACTGATTCACTGTTACTTGGGTCTCTTTAGGAATGTTCTTGGCTAGTATGGGTGACGTTCAGGTTCACTGGGGTGTCATGTTTTGTTTTTGTGACTTTTTTTTCTTTGTTATTGTTTTATTTTTCTTTGATACTGATTTTTTTTCTTGTAACAGATTTTTCCTTCTATTTCTGTTTCTTGTTTTAATTTTACCGTTTATTTTTCACATTAAATGAATAGATAGTCCAATAATGTTTATTTTTCTGCTGTATGTATGTATGTTGCCGAGGAAAATGTTGAATTCTCAGTATGAATGTCCAGGATTTTTTCTTCAATCAGACATACATTTGATCTATGTAATTAACTGCATACCTCCACTTTTTCCAGTTTTAATTACCTCTCACATGAATCAAAAGCCATCAAGTCGCAAATTATCACATTCCATAAAAACTCTTGATTGACAACAGCACTCACTCGTCGATGCGAAAAAAAACATGTCCTTCCTTTTTTTTCCAACACATTCTCTTCATAATAAATAAGAGTGATAATAAAATAAGCTGTTTCCTCTGCACTTCACAAGCCTTGTTAGTTGACGCCGAGCTTTCCCGTCAGCATGAAGAGGCGAGTTCTTTGTGGTAGCTTCCCTTTGATGTCATTATGCGTCCGATGCCCCCAGAGCTTACCTGCAAAAAGGCAAGGTTAGTTAGGTATACAAAGGCTGGGAGTGAGGGAAGGCGGGTGGGGGGACGAGGGACGGGAGGGCGTGATGAATATGGAAAGGGTTGGTTGAGTATTTGAGGAACGCACAGGTGAAAATGATAGAAAAAAGGGGAGAATACGTGGAAGAGTGGAAGAGAAAAAAATATAAAGGTATAGAGGGGAAAATGAGGGATAAAAGTAAGGGGAGAGAGAGAGAGAGAGAGAGAGAGAGAGAGAGAGAGAGAGAGAGAGAGAGAGGGGAGAGAGAGAGAGAGAGAGAGACGAGAGAGAGAGAAAAGAGAGAGAGAGAGAGAGAGAGAGGGAGAGAGAGAGAGAGATGAGAGAGGAGAGAGAGAGAGAGGGGAGAGAGAGAGAGAGAGAGAGAGAGAGAAGAGAGAGAGAGAGAGAGAGAGAGAGAGAGAGAGAGAGAGCGAGAGAGAGAGAGAGAGAGAGAGAGAGAGAGAGACGAGAGAGAGAGAGAGAGAGAGAGAGAGAGAGAGAGAGAGAGAGAGAGAGAGAGAGAGGAGAGAGATGAGAGAGAGAGAGAGAGAGAGAGATGAGAGAGAGAGAGAGATGATGAGAGAGAGAGAGAGAGAGAGAGAGAAGAAGGAGCCGTGAGAGTATACAGAGAGCAGCAAGAGGGAACGGAGAGAGAGGGGACAGCGTGATAATGAGGCGTCAACACAACTAAGCAACACGCCACGCTGACTGACACGTTCCACAATCGAACCTCAAAAGAAGAAGAAATAACAAAAAGGAAAACGTAAACATTGAGGAAACTAGATAACGTCAGTGAAATACATGCCTTGTTTTCCCATCGTATTTTTCAAGCACGTGTGAGTTTGTGTGAGTGTGTGTCTGTGTGTGTAGAAAAAGAGAGTAAATAACAAAAGGAAAGCTAAAACAACATGGAGTAAACTATATAGGCGTTTTCTGGGAGGGAGCAAGAGAAATTTCTCTTGCAATAGAAAAAATTTCGCTTGCTCAAATTTCGCTTGCTGTTCAATCATCCTGAGAAGATGCTTGCCCGACCGGCAAGAGATTTCTTGCTGGAGCAAGAGAAGTACGTCAGTGAAGTGCGTCAGCGTTCGGCTGACGTGGCGATGCTTTCTGCTTCAATAAAAGAATGACAACAGTGTACTTTCGACAAAATAAATTACACTTTCTTATTTTAATGTCTTATCATAAAAGTTTGAATCAAATAAGGGAGGTTGCGGCGTGTAATTAAGGATAATATAGTCGTCACAGCTGTATATATTGCTGTATATGCATTCGAACAGCTGGAGTTAAAGACTGGAATGTGTGACTTGTCAACAAACGCAAATCAACAACTTCACACACCTCACTCTTTCCCGATTTGCTGACAATACCATTGGATATTAAGAAACACTGAGACCACTAACGGCTTCCTGAGGAAATTTTGCATTGAATTAGTGTACATTTATAACTAATGTAAGTACAAGTATACGAAAACAAGGGTTAAGTAAAACAGTGCATAAACATTTTCTCCCACTTGTTTGGCTTCATCACCTCATTGCTCGACTATTTATGATCACATTACATTTCTAAGCACGTTTCTTGAATCTGCACATTTTTCTGACTATGACGGTATAGGATACGTCCCATTGTGAAAATATCTAGAGGGTCAAAATAGTCATTTGATCTTTGTTTTGCTTACATCTCAGCCGCCGCGTCGCCTTCTCATGAAGTAAGCGACGGTGAGCGTTTTCTGCGGGGATAGAGCAATAAAAAAGTGACCGCTTGCAAGCGAAATTTCTCTTGCTCCCCCGCAAAAAACGCCTTATGAAGTCAGTAAAATACATCAGTCTCGTTTTCTCATTGTATTTTTCAAGCACGTTTGAGCTGGAGCGAGTGTGTGTGTGTGTATGTAGAACAAGAGAGGAAATAACAAAAAGGAAACTAAAACAACATGGGGTAAATTAGATGACGTCAGTGAAATACATGTCTCGCTTTCCCATCGTATTTTTCAAGCATGTGTCAGTTTAAGCGAGTGTTTGTGTCTGTGTAGAAGAAAAGAGGAAATAACAGAAGGAAAGCTAAAACAACATGGTGTTAAGTATATGACGTCAGTGAAATACAAGTCACATTCCTATCGTATTTTTCAAGCATGTGTGAGCTTAAGCGAGTGTGTGTAAATGTGTTTGTCTCGCTCTCAGTAAAGGCAAATGGCTCTCTTTTCTCCTTAGATGACGTCAGTGAAATACAAGTTTTCTCGTTCCTATCGTATTTTTCAAGCATGTGGGAGTGTTTGTGTGTGTGTAAATGTGTTTGTCTCGCTGTCAGTAAAGGGTAATGACTCCTTTTCTCCCTGGTGCCCTTCCCTGCCTCCTCCTCTGGTCCCTGCACTGCCTTGATGACCTTGCCAGCTGAGCCACCGAAGGGATCTCTTAAGTCAACACGTAAACAAACCTACACGACAGGTTTTTTAGGCGTTAACATATTTTCATATTTTGAAAGCACCGTATCTGCCGGGATGCATATTCCCGTTCTCTATGTGAGTATGTGGTTTCCCAGTGAAGACGCTTGGCTGTAGCTCCGAATTAACCATAGGATTTTCTCGAAAATACCCTCATTGTGATTCCCACGCAAAGTTACCATATAATGTCCTGGAAAATCTAATATACCCTATCCGTAACCTACCGTAACCTAACCTGACGTGTTCAAGAGTAAACGCCACATACTCTTCCATAAAACGGGAATATGCTGCCGGGATGCCCACGTGTATGAGAGAGAGAGAGAGAGAGAGAGAGAGAGAGAGAGAGAGAGAGAGAGAGAGAGAGAGAGAGAGAGAGAGAGAGAGAGAGAGAGAGAGAGAGAGAGAGAGAGAGCAAACCAAGTAAATTCTTCAGGCGCGACAGCTCAAGGGGGGAAAAACACTTGACACAACATTCCGTCACAAGCGCGACCCGCCTGTATAAGATGTTAGTCACCCCTTCAAAACATACGACCAAATGAGACAGAAAACGTGGCGTGTCAACAAAAATAACGCCCCCCTCCCCTAACACACACACACACACACACACATACACACACACACACACACACACACACACACACACACACACACACACACATAAACACACACACACACACACACACACACACACGTTTGATTGATGGCAAAGTCGTTAGCCATGCACTGGGACATATAAGTTCGATGACATGCCCCAATTAGCGCCGATCACTAACAAACAAGTTGAAACAAAGACTAGTTTTAGAGATACAAGGACATACAGACGGAGAAGGGCGACAAAGAGAAGCTATCAATACGATCCACTTTGTATATATACCTGAGGATGAATTTTTCCCCTTCCTTTCCAGCGTCGAAAACACTGTAATCGAAAAGGAATACATATGAAGGAGGAAGAGCAGCAGAATGTCACAGCAACGTCGTGCAGTTTGTCGCTGTGATCATGGAAGGTTTAAAGGCTTGTTGTGGTAATGCCAGGTAATGCAAGAGGCAGGAGGAAGACACACACACACACACACACACACACACACACACACACACACACACACACACACACACACACACACACACACACACACACACACACACACACACACACACACACACACACACACACACACACAGGAGAACTCCGTAGTGTAAGGGTTAGCACGCTCGGCTCACAACCGAGAAGTCCCGGGTTCGATCCCCGGACGGAGCAAAGACAGACGGGCGGTCTTTCTTAAATCCCGAGCCCCTGTCCACCCAGCAGTGAATGGGTACCGGGTGTTAGCCGGGGGTTTGTGACCCGCCTCCCGGGGTGGTGACTTCGGCCAACACTAAGCACTAAGGATGAATGATAAAATATGTTGATATGGAGACGGGGCCATACGAGCGTCACTCTGGCCCTGTAAAATACAACTAGATGAATACAACTAGATGAATACACACCCACACACACACACATACACACACACACACACACACACACACACACACACACACAGGAACTAGCAGGAAAATTACATAGTGTAATTGAGAGTTCACTCAAGAAGAGCAGAGTCCCGCTTGATTGGAAAAGAGCAAATATTGTGCCAATTCACAAAGGAGGTGACAAAGAAGAACCACTAAATTACAGGCCAGTATCATTAACAAGTGTAGTGGCAAAAATTTGTGAAAAAATTGTGAAGGACAGATGGTTGAAATATTTGGAAGAGACAAACACACTTGCAGGTGGCCAATTTGGATTTAGAGGAGGAATGTCATGTACAACAAATTTATTGAGCTTTTACTCGAGAGTGATCGATGTGACACAGGAAAGAGAAGGGTGGGTCGATTGCATTTACTTGGACCTAAGGAAGGCATTTGACAAGGTACCTCATAAGAGACTGCTCTGGAAGCTAGAACATGTAGGAGGATTGAAGGGTGGTTTGCTGAAGTGGATGGAAGACTTTTTGAGCAACAGAGAGATGAGAACAGTAATAAAAGATCAAAAGTCAGAATGGTGCAGTGTGATAAGTGGAGTTCCTCAAGGATCAGTATTGGCCCCAGTGATGTTCTTGGTCTATGTAAATGATATGGCAGAAGGAGTAAACAGTTATATGAGTTTATTCGCTGATGATGCTAAATTACTAAGAAAAGTAGAAAGTAAAGAGGACTGTGAGGATTTACAAAAGGATCTAGATAAGATTTTCAGATGGAGTCAACTATGGGAAATGGAGTTTAATGCCAAAAAGTGTAAAGTGATGGAAATGGGCAGTAGCAAAAAGAGACAGAGAGGAAAGTATTCGATGGGAAATGAATGGATAATCAAAACAAAGGTCGAAAAAGATCTGGGAGTATGGATTAAGGACAATTTGTCACCAGAGAAGCATATAAACAAGATCACAGGAGATACATACCAGTTGCTGAGGAATATAAGAATGGCATTCAAATATCTGGATGAAGAGATGATCAAGAAATTGATAACATCTCTGATTCGACCAAGGTTGGAATATGCGGCAGTGATTTGGTCACCACATAAAAAGAAGGATATAAGGAAGATTGAGAGAATACAAAGAGCAGCCACAAAAATGGCTCCAAGCCTGAGAGATTTAACATATGAAAAAAGACTTTCAAGACTAAAACTCCCAACACTTGAGAAAAGAAGAGAAAGAGGAGATTTTATAGCAGTGTATAGAGCCTCAATGGGTCTGGAAAAAAATGATAGAAATTATCTGTTTGTGTGGGACGACAGAAGTACAAGAGGTCATGAGAAGAAATTGAAAAGGACAACATGCAAGAGGGATATAAAAAAATACAGCTTCCCGTATAGAAGCATAGAAGCCTGGAACAATCTTGATGCAAAAGTGATTAATGCAAGAAGTATTCAGGACTTCAAAGGCAAACTGGATAATAGTAGATTTGGAGACGGGACAGTACGAGTATAGCTCTTTTCCTGTATGTTACAACTAGGTAAATACAACTAGGTAAATACACACACAAACACACACAACACACACACACACACACACACACACACACACACACACACACACACACAGAAGCAGGGAACGTGTCTGTTATTGCTCTTTCAGGGATAATATTCTCTGCAAACTGATATTTGGCAAGGAAGGGTTGAGTGGGGAGGAAAGAGATGAGCCTCGGTTAGGTGATCACAAGTAAAGGAGGAAGGGAAGGCAGGCAATCAGTGGTTTCTGCGGCAATTTTTCTGTTATTCTTTGACTGGACTGGAACTGATCAAGGGCAGATAAGAAAGTATAGCAACGCGAATCCTGTTGAATGCTACGTAGTGCCTGTATTACCTGTACCGTCCTAAAGAGCTCGGATTGAATTCCTTTATTACACCTCCGGGATATCTCGGTATGATGTTATTTTTTTTTTTTTTTTTGACATCACAAAGGACTCGCCAAAAAAAAGGTACAATACACAGTTTGTCAGTGTTACCATTGCTACATCACACACACACACACGCACACACACACACATACACACACACACAGACACAGAGGGAAGGAGTTGACAAAGACTATAGCGTTCCTCTCAGCCCGCCGATCACACGTCAACGCTCGAGAGGTCATTGCCTTGTCTTAATCTTTTTGTTTTTTTCCTTCACGGGATTTCATGAAAGTATTTTTTTTTAAAGTTTGCCATTGGTGACGACAACGATGATGATGATGATGATGATGATGATGATGATGATGATGAAAAAAAAACTACACAAACTACACTGACTACACAAACGTGCGATATTGCGTCATATGAATAAACACAAGAAACACAATTACAAACTCACGACAACAACAACAACAACAGAAACAATACCAGTAACGATAACAATAATAATAACAATAATAAACAAAATAAGGTTCCCAGGAGAAGACTTTCCCACCGTGAAGTC
>JACEEZ010000013.1:90000-107500 GCA_016584305.1 Chionoecetes opilio | reverse complement strand
TCGGGGCTGTCTGAGACGTGTGGGAGGGGTTGTGTAGACGCGACTCGCAATCATTTTACGCAATGAGAGTAAGTTTCAGAGGCCCGCGAGATAAATTTATTATTCCGAGATAAACAGTGACAACCGGGGATTTTATATGAAATATTTATCGCGGCGATTCTTAAATGATTCTATTGTATTTGAGTTTACTACGTCTGACGGCAGCCCATTCCATACGTTTACAACACGGTTTGTGAAGAAGTACTTTGCTTCGTTCGTTACAAACCGTTTCCTGCTTATTTTAAATCCGTTGTTTCTAGTTGAGCTTGACCGGTCTAGCGTGAAAAGATTTTCTGAGACTACGTTCGTAAATCCATTGAAGATTTTAAGGAGGGAGGAGGAGGAGGAGGAGGAGGAGGAGGAGGAGGAGGAGGAGGAGGAGGAGGAGGAGGAGGAGGAGGAGGAGGAGGAGGAGGAGGAGGAGGAGGAGGAGGAGGAGGAGGAGGAGGAGGAGAAGGAGGAGGAGGAGGAGGAGGAGGAGGAGGAGGAGGAGGTGGAGGAGGTGGAAGAGGAGGAGGAGGAGGAGGAGGAGGAGGAGGAGGAGGAGGAGGAGGAGGAGGAAGAGGAGGAGGAGGAAGAGGAGAAGAAGAAGGAGGAGGTGGAAGTGGAACAGGTAAAGGAGAAAATATACAAGGCGGATATTGTGTTGGCAATCGATAAAAAAAAGAAGAAAAAAAGTAATTATAATGAATACATAGACCAAGTGAAGTATGTGTAGCTATTGAATCGTGACCTCATTACTGCTAAACAAGGTGAATACTCGGTGATTATTTGTAAGACTCACGCGCTGCTAAAGAAGAACCATCGCGAGGTATCAACATAATCACAAATAACTTGAAGGTAAACCCGATAGACGATGATAAACTAAAGGAATAACACTGATGTAGATTATATTTACTGTACAGATCTCACTAGTGTTATACCGTCCATCATAAGCATTAAATAGTGCCACTAAATCTTTTTTGGTCAATCTTATTTCCTTGTTTCGTAAGGTGGTAGTAATTGCAACGAATGCTCTTAGAAAATTAAAGTTCTTGTATAAAACAGCATAAGTTTATTTTTCAAGGGTATTTCAACGCCTCAAAAAGACAGAATAGGATCTTGAGAACTGTAACGCTCTATTAATTTTTACATTACATATAATTTCTACCATACAAAGATTTACAGGTACGTCATAATAGCTACATGTGAGAAAATTGGTTGTGTGTTAATAGTTAGAACCTTCAAACTCATGCTAGGCAACGCATGAAGTAAGCATTGCAAGTGTGTGTGAGACAGCGTGACCTCTTGTTATTAATTGTCTGTTGAGTAAAATGCGTCCGTTTCTAGGTTTTATATTTTGAGACTATATTTTGTATCTTTTGATTAATTATATTTGTTACCTCTTGGATTGGATTTTTTTTCTCTCTCTTGCATGTCTTTAGGGTATAAGATAACGCTGCGACCAGTGTAACCAACCAGTTTTTCTTTATCTAAGCTACCTTGCATGTTTGGAAGAAGCTAAGTTCTCGATACAATCCCACCGCTGCCACCAATGTTGTTGTTTCTGCTGATATCACCTCATGTCTCAAATTGAGCTATTTTGACAGTGGTACCAGGAATATCTCTCGCTGTCACTCATACAGGAAAAATTCATGGCCGTCTGAATTTCTGAAGCGAAACACAATGTAACAGAATTATGGTACCTTTTCAGAATGCCAGAGCGTCTTTGCACTTCCGTAATGGAATTTGTAATAACTTATATAAGCCATCATAGTCCCTTGATCGATAAGGCTAGACGGTGGATGAGGCGAAAAAACAAAGAGGAAAGGAAGGAAGCAGAGAAGGAAGATGGAGCGAGCGCTGGTGGGAAGGGTGTGAAGAGAGAGAAAGATTAGAGGCAGGGGAATTAGGGAAGAGCAGTGGCAGCAGGAAGGAGTAAAGAGGTGCTAGAGAAGAGAAGTTTATAGGGAGAGTGGAGGTTTGGGGGTGCGTTGGAGTTGTTGGTAGTGATGGTAGTGGGTGTTGATGGGGTGAAGGCGGGGTGAGGGAGGTGTGTGGGGGTGTTGGTGAAGAGGGGGAGGGGTTGAGAGGGTGAGGGAGGTAGATTTCGCCACCAGTGGGTCAGTAGGGCAAGTGGTTAGCCACCTGCACCTGTAAGCGCGCCTAATCCACGGAAGAGATGAAGGAGGAGTTGAGGGAAGAGGAGGAGGAGGAGGAGGAGGAAGAGGGGGAGGGGGAGGGGGAGGTGGAGGAGGAGGAGGAGGAGGAGGAAGAGGGGGAGGTGGAGGAGGAGGAGGAGGAGGAGGAGGAGGAGGAGGAGGAGGAGGAGGAATAGGAGGAGGAGGAGGAGAAGGAGGAGGTGGAGAAGGAGTTGAGGGATTAGGAGGAGGAGGAGGAGGAGGAAGAGGAGGAGGCGATCTCTGATGTGAGCCGCCAGCGTTACCACCACCACCACCACTACAATCACCACTACAAGCATCACAAGCCTCATCTTCCAATATCACCACCACAACATTTCCCAATCAAGACGTCAAACAGACTCCCGCCAGCATAACGACCCTTGCCATGCCGCCCCCACAACTTGAAACACAACTTGAACACGACTTGAACACGACTTGAACATGACTTGAACACGATTTGAACACGACTGACAACCACCTTCATTACACACACACACACACACACACACACACACACACACACACACACACACACACACACCGAGTGGGGAACTCCGTAGTGTAAGGGTTAGCACGCTCGGCTCACAACCGAGAAGTCCCGGGTTCGATCCCCGGGCGGAGCGAAGACAGACTTCTTAAAACCCGAGCCCCTGTCCACCCAGCAGTGAATGGGTACCAGGTGTTAGCCGGGGGTTTGTGACCCCCCTCCCGGGGTGGTGGCTTCGGCCAACACTAAGCACTAAGGATGAATGATAAAATAAATGTTGATATGGAGACGGGTCCATACGAGCGGTGCTCAGGCCCTGTAAACAACTAGATGAATACACACACACACACTTTAAGTCAACAAATCATTCGTCACAGCAAGAATTCAACGATACATTATTTACGTCTCTCTCTCTCTCTCTCTCTCTCTCTCTCTCTCTCTCTCTCTCTCTCTCTCTCTCTCTCTCTCTCTCTCTCTCTCTCTCTCTCTCTCTCTCTCTCTCTCTCTCTCTCTCTCTCGCTCTCTCAACGCTGTGGATAGGAAATCATTACCAGCTGCCGCCGTCTTCACCATCTGTCCGGAAGTGAGACTGACGGACAAACCTGACGCTGAAATAATTAGAACGATTTGAAATAATGAACCAATGGAAAAATGTGGAGAGAGAGAGAGAGATAGAGGAAGAGTAAGGAGAGAGAGATGACGAAAGAGATGAAATGCATGGAAGTGAGAGAGAGAGAGAGAGAGAGAGAGGAGAGAGAGAGAGAGAGAGAGAGGAGAGAGAGAGAGAGAGAGGAGAGAGAGAGAGAGAGAGAGGAGAGAGAGAGAGTGAGAGAGAGAGAGAGAGAGAGAGAGAGAGAGAGGAGGAGAGAGAGGAGAGAGAGAGAGAGAGAGAGAGAGAGAGAGAGAAAGAGAGGGAGAGAGAGAGAGAGACACACACACACACATAATCCACGCGTCTCAGTAAGCCATGTTCACTGTACCAGCTAAACAAACAAGGGGGAACATTGACTCTTCACGCCACTACACAACAATCAAGCCGTGCGGGAGTGTAATATCGTTCACGGCGCTCACAGGAAAAAGGAGACTTAGGAAAACAAAAGTGTGCGTGTAAAGTGATAAATAAAAAAGACGTCCTGAAAAAAGAGACCTGACGACGAAATAGAAAAAAAATGTAGCAAGGACATCTGATATAAAAGATTACCGCTGCAAATTAAATCTATCACCTGAATTAATTAAATGGATTCAAACACCGTCGAATATAAAAAAAGCTCACAGGACAAAGGAGACTTATGAAAAAAATGTACGTGTAAAGACTGAGCTGAAGACTTACTGCCTTAACTTATTTACCTTACAAGCCATCTGTGTGATTAATAACTGTTTAAATAAAAAAATATATATAAAAAAGCGACAAATAGATACCTGAAAAAATAGAGCTGAGAACGGAATATGAAAATAATGTACCAAGGACATCTGATAGAAAAGATTACCGTTGGAAATTAAATAAATATCATATCAACTGAATTAATTAAGCGTATTCAAGCACCATCGAGTGTAAAAAGATATGTCCTGAAAAATTATTGTGAAATCAAATCAGCCTTCACAGTGAATACGTGTGTATATAATGCAAAGAAAAGAAAAAGATTAGCAATGATGATGAATGATGAAATGTAAGTAATTTTTTTGCATCAATCAAGAACGCGCGAAATTTACATTAAAATCACCCCCATTTACCTACTACTTACACACACACACACACACACACCACACACACACACACACACACACACACACACACACACACACACACACACGTACACACACGACACACACACACACACACACACACACACACACACACACACACACACACACACGTACACACACGCACACACACACACACACACACACACACACACACACACACACATACACACACACACACACACACACACACACACACACACACGTACACACACGCACACACACACACACACACACACACACACACACACACACACGTACACACACAGTCACACACACGTATACACACACACACACACACACACACGTACACAAACACACACACACACACACATACACGTATACCCCCCCTCCCCACACACACACACGTACACAGACACAGTACGCACCCACCCACCTACACACACACACACAGGTACACACACATACACCACCCCCACACCAGAGCTGGGCGCGCCATTTTTTTTCCTTAGTCCGCAAAGCGCAAATTTTCGCGATCGAGTCCGCAAAGCGCAAAAGCGCAAAATTCTCGAAAAAGGCGGAGCGCAAGCGCAAAAGCGCAAATTTCTAGCGAAAAAAAACAACTAGACCGCAAATTAAAAAAATTAAAGCGCAAACATAAAAGTTAAAGCGCAAACCTCATTTTTTAGTCTGCAAACTGAAAAATTCTATGTTAAATTAATATAAAGTGTATAAATGATTAAAAGATTGAATGTTTACAGTATTTGAAGCATTTATTGAACACAAGTTTATATAAAAAATAAGATAATACTGTCAAAACAACACAAAATAGTTGAAAAATGAAAATACACAATACTAATATTAGTCCTCCTCGTCACTGTCCTCCAGCTCCCACCGACCCTTGAGGAGGTTCATGTTACCCTTGAGGAACACCAGCTTCTCGAAGTTCTTGGCCGTCAGACTCGATCGCTTCGGCCTCATGACGTCTGAGCCCATGCTGAACAGCCGATCTACCGCCGCTGAGGAGGGCACTGGAGTGTTGTACCTGATGAACAGGTCCACCCGGATCTGCCTGTGCTCCATGGGAAACATGTCAGGTGACAGAGGCACGTTATCCTGGACGCCCAGCTGGGTCCAGGAGTGCAAGTTCTTCTCCAGTTCCTCGTCCACGTCCCCCTGGGACAACGGCCTCCTTGCCTGACCGTGGCATGAGCTTGCTCTTTTCTGCAGCGTTTTTTAAATAAAAAGTAAACTTAAATATAAATGCTATATTTGGCGTATCTTTTAATTTTTTGATTTTACGTCATTTGAGTTTCTCGGCAAAGTTTTTCTGCTAAGTTTGCGCATTTGCGGACTTATAAAATATCGAGAGCGCAAACTCCAAAAGCGCAAATTTTCGGCGTTTTGCGCAAAGCGCAAATATTTTATGTGGAGCGCAAATTGCGCTTTTGCGCATTTGCGCTTTCGTTTGCGCTCCGCCCAGCTCTGCCCCACACACGTACACACACAAACACACACACACACACACACACACACACACACATACACACACACACACACACACACACACACACACACACAGGCAGACGTTCCCCTAAAGAAGGGTCGTAAAGGTGCACGGTACAGTACACCGGGACCCCATTTGTGGAGAGGGCCTTGAAAAACGCGACTTAGTGAGACGGCGTTAAGGAGCCACAGTTTTACCCTAGTCCCAATGGTATAAACAAGAATTAAGTTCCTAGGTATGTTTCTGATAACAAAAACATTAACAAACTACCAGATATAGAGCCAAAATACTTATAATATTGATCAATGAAATTAGTGTGTGTTATCCTTACATTAAAAAAAAAAATCAATGACGAAATTATATAATATTTTCACCCCTCGAGTCTGGAGTAAACAAATAAATTCCGTCGTTGTGGTCCTGGTTCATTTTTTTAAAACCAAAAATCGCCTAAATTTACACTGAGATTACTCTTAAAATGCAAATAATGGGAAAATTAAGTCACACACACACACACTCTTGTTTTTCTTTTGTTTGTTTTGTTTAGAGGATAATGCCTCAGAGCCATAGTGATCTACCGCTGCTGCATATTAGTGTTGGCCGAAGCCACCACCCCGGGGGGGGGTTACAAAACCCCCGGCTGGCACCTGGTACCCATTCACTGCTGGATGGACAGGGGCTAGGGATTTAAGAAAGACCACCCATCTATCTTTCGCTCCGCCCGGGGATCGAACCCGGGACTTCTCGGTTGTAAGCCGAGCGTGCTAACCACTACACTACAGAGTTCCCTTGTGAACTCTGTACACACACACACACACACACACACACACACACACACACACACACACACACACACACACACACACACACACACACACACACACACACACACACACACACACACACACACACACACACACACACACACACACACACACACACACACACACACGCACACACACACACACACACACACAAATAAAACTAAATCCTCTATAAACAATAATCAAATGTCTTAGATAAAAAAAAAAATAATAACGCAAGAAAAAAGTAAAAATACAATAATAGGAAGAAAATCGAGAGAAAAAAAATTCCAGACACATATCTACTAAAACTACAGCAACACAAAAAAAAAAATCCAGTAAACAATAACAAACACATTACAAATAAATATATAGAATAATAAAATAGAACGTTCATTTCACTCGATCAGAAAAGAAAGCTTCCACGAAAATCCACACTTATAACACTTTTTATTTCTACAGTATCATTTTCTTACGTATTTTTTTATAGCAGTACATTGATACGTGTTCACTGACATAGAGTACAGCGTGTGTCCTTCATAAGGTGTGGGGGGGGGGGGGTCATAGGCCTCTTGATGTGTGGCAGTACCTATTTGACCTGCCTGTTTACCTGAGCCCACTGCCGGGGGGGGGGGGGGGGGGGGGGGGAGAAGGGGGATACAGGTAGAGGAGGGGGGGTGACAGGGGGGTGAACGGAGGCAGGGAACATAAGCAGGGGACATAGGTAGGATATAGCAGGGGGACATAGACAGGGGGACATGGGCAGGGATATAGGCAGGGGACATAGGCAGGGGACATAAGCAGGGATATAGGCAGGGGACATAGGCAGGGGACATAGGCAGGGATATAGGCAGGGGACATAGACAGGGGACATAGGCAGGGATTTAGGCAGGGGACATAGGCAGGGACATGGGCCCGGGATATAGGAAAGGGGACATAGGCGGGGGACATAGGCAGGGATATAGGAAAGGGGACATAGGCAGGGGGACATAGGCAGGGATATAGGCAGGGACATAGGCAGAGGGACATAGGCAGGGATATAGGCAGGGGACATAGGCAGAGGGACATAGGCAGGATATAGGCAGGGGACATAGGCAGGGGGACATAGGCAGGGATATAGGCAGGGGACATAGGCAGAGGGACATGGGCAGGGATATAGGCGGGGGACTTTAGACAGGGGGACATAGGCAGGGATATAGGCAGGGACATAGGCAGAGGGACATAGCAGGATATAGGCAGGGGACATAGACAGGGGGACATAGGCAGGGATATAGGCAGGGGACATAGGCAGAGGGACATAGGCAGGGATATAGGCAGGGGACATAGGCAGAGGGACATAGGCAGGGATATAGGCAGGGGACATAGACAGGGATATAGGCAGGGGACATAAGCAGAGGGACATAGGCAGGGATATAGGCAGGGGACATAGACAGGGATATAGGCAGGGACATAGACCACTGTATACCTGGACTGCACACGGAATATCGGCCTGTCGCACAAGGGCCTGTAATCGGAGGGCCACTCGGATTCATATATATATATACGGATCATATGGGACTGGTTTTATCAGTATATATGATATCTGAAATCTTGGGAAATGTTTGTTCTATAATATTATCAAATAAAAAACAGAAAAAACACGGTAAAGAAATGCCATTACGAGACTGAAGAAATATGCATGAACTTAATATTCACTTCAACTCTTCGCCTTTTAAAAAACTTTGCGAGTCAACTTTTATCATGAAGGGTATCAATAGAAGCACAATCTTATTAGCTTTCCTTGCTAAAATTTCGTTATCTGATAAATTAATTAAAACCCATGCATAAATTAGCGTTAACTAATAAATAAAATCATCAATCAGGGTAATTTTCCCGATTGATGAGGTTATTTATTTAGTCAACGCTAATTTATACATGGTACTAATTCATTTATCAGAAAAAGAAATATATAAGTAAATAAATAACTTCATCAATCGGGAAAATTACCCGATTGATGATTTTATTTATTTAGTTAACGCTAATTTATGCATGGTTCTAATTCATTTATTAGATAACGAAATATAGCAATGGAAAGCTAATAAAATTGCGCTTCTATTGATACCCTTCATGATAAAAGTTGACTCGCAAAAGTTTAAATGGCGAAGAGTTAAGTGAATATTAAGTTCATGCATATTCTTCATAGTCTCGTAATGGAATTTCTTTAGCGTGTTTTACGTTTTTTATTTGAAAATATCATAGAACAACATTACGAAGATTACAGTATATCATATATACTGATAAACCAGTCTATATGATAGTCCATAAACCACTATATCTCTTTGTCGGGCGCCCCGCGGGCCCCTATGCAGCCCCGCAATTCAAAACATTGTCTCGTGCGCAGTCCAGGTATACAGTGGTCTATGGCAGGGATATAGGCAGGGGACATAGGCAGGGATATAGACAGGGGACATAGGCAGGGATATAGACAGGGGGACATAGGCAGGGATATAGGCAGGGGATATAGGCAGAGGGACATAGGCAGGGATATAGACAGGGGACATAGGCCAGAGGGACATAGGCAGGGTATAGGCAGGGATTAGGCCAGAGGGACATAGGCAGGGATATAGACAGGGGACATAGGCAGAGGGACATAGGCAGGGATATAGGCAGGGGACATAGGCAGGGATATAGACAGGGGGACATAGGCAAGGATATAGACAGGGGACATAGGCAGAGGGACATAGGCAGGGATATAGGCAGGGGACATAGGCAGGGATATAGGCAGGGATATAGGCAGAGGGACATAGGCAGGGATATAGGCAGGGACATAGGCAGGGATATGACAGGGGGACATAGGCAGGGATTAGACAGGGGACATAGGCAGAGGGGGCATAGGCCGGGATATAGGCAGGGGACATAGGCAGGGATATAGGCAGGGATATAGGCAGAGGGACATAGGCAGGGATATAGACAGGGGACATAGGCAGGGGACATGGCGGGATATAGGCAGGGGGCATAGGGAGGGATATGGCAGGGATATAGGCAGGGGGGACCCTAGGCGGGATAAAAGCAGGGGACATAGGCAGAGGGAAAATAGGCAGGGATATAGGCAGGGGCATAGGCAGGGATATAGGCAGGGGATATAGGCAGAGGGACATAGGCAGGGGTATAGACAGGGGGCATAGGCAGGGGACATAGGCAGGGATAAAAGGCAGGGATATAGGCAGAGGGACATAGGCAGGGATATAGGGCAGGGGAAAATAGGCAGAGGGGCATAGGGCAAAAAGGGGTATAGGCAGGGGACATAGGCAGGGAAAATAGAAAAGGGGGGGAAATAGGCAGGGATATAGACAGGGGACATAGGCAGAGGGACATAGGCAGGGATATAGGCAGGGGACATAGGCCCGGGATATAGACAGAGGGACATAGGCAGGGATAAGGCAGGGGACATAGGGCAGGGATATAGACAGAGGGACATAGGCAGGGATATAGGCAGGGGACATAGGCAGGGATATAGGCAGGGGACATAGGCAGGGATATTAGACAGAGGACATAGGCAGGGATTTTAGGCAGGGGATATAGGCAGAGGGACATAGGCAGGGATATAGGCAGGGGGGCATAGGCAGGGAATAGGCAAGGGACATAGGCAGGGATATAGGCAGGGGATATAGGCAGGGATTAGGCAGGGATATAGACAGGGGGACATAGGCAGGGATATAGGCAGGGGATATAGGCAGAGGGGGCATAGGCAGGGATATAGGCAGGGGACATAGGGAGGGATATAGGCCAGAGGGACATAGGCAGGGATATAGACAGAGGGAAAATAGGGAGGGATATAGGCAGGGATATAGGCCCGAGGGACATAGGCAGGGGTATAGGACAGGGGACATAGGCAGGGAAAATATAGGCAGGGGAATATAGGCAGGGAATAGGCAGGGACATAGGCAGGGATATAGGCAGGGGACATAAAAACAGGGATATAGGCAGGGGGGGATATAGGCAGGGGGTATAGACAGGGGGACCCTAGGCAAGGGATATAGGCAGGGGATATAGGCAGAGGGACATAGGCAGGGATATAGGCAGGGGACATAGGGCAGGTATATAGGCAGGGGACATAGGCAGGGATATAGGCCAGAGGGATATAGGCAGGGGATATAGGGAGGGGACATAGGCAGGGATATAGGCAGGGGAATAGAGACGGGGGACATAGGCAGGGATATAGCAGGGGATATAGGCAGAGGGACATAGGCAGGGGTATAGGCAGGGGACATAGGCAGAGGGACATAGGCAGGGATATAGGCAGGGGGGTATAGACAGGGGGACATAGGCAGGGATATAGGCAGGGGATATTTGGCAAAAAAGGGAACGGGAAAAGGCAGGGATATAGGCAGGGGGCATAGGCAGGGATATAGGCAGGGGACATAGGCAGGGATATAGGCAGGGGATATAGGCAGAGGGACATAGGCAGGGATATAGGCAGGGGATATAGGCAAGGGGGGCATAGGCAGGGATATAGGCGAGGGACATAGGCAGGGATATAGGCAGGGGACATAGACAGGGGTATAGGCAGGGGATATAGGCAGAGGGACATAGGCAGGGATTATAGGCAGGGATATAGACAGGGGACATAGGCAGGGATATAGGCAGGGACATAGACAGGGATATAGGCAGTGGAAAATAGGCAGAGGGACATTAGGCAGGGATATAGGCAGGGGATATAGACAGGGGACATAGGGCAAGGGAATATAGGCAGGGGGTATAGGCAGAGGGACATAAAGGGAGGGATATAGGCAGGGGGGGACATAGGCAGGGATATAGGCAGGGGAAAATAGGCAGAGGGACATAGGCAGGGATATAGGCAGGGGATAAGCAGAGGGACATAGGCAGGGATATAGGCAGGGGACATAGACAGGGATATAGGCAGAGGACATAGGCAGGGATAAGGCAGGGATATAGGCAGAGGACATAGGGAGGGATATAGGCCAGGGGATATAGGCAGGGGGACATAGGCAGGGATATAGGCAGGGGTATAGCAGAGGACATAGGCAGGGATATAGGCAGGGGATATAGACAGGGGGGGACATAGGCAGGGATATAGGCAGGGGATATAGGGAGAGGGGGCATAGGCAGGGATATAGGCAGGGGACATAGGGCAGGGATATAGGGCAGGGGAAAATAGGCAGGGGAAAATAGGCGTGATATAGCAGGGGACATAGGCAGGGGTATAGACAGGGGGACATAGGCAGGGGAAAATAGGCAGGGGAATAGGCAGGAGGGACATAGGCAGGGAAATAGGCAGGGGATATAGACAGGGGACATAGGCAGGGATATAGGCAGGGGAATATAAGGCAGAGGGACTAGGCAGGGATATAGGCAGGGGGGCCATTTGGCAGGGATATAGGCAGGGTTATAGGCAGAGGGACATAGGCAGGGATTAGGCAAAGGGGACATAGACAGGGTATAGGCAGGGATATAAAGGGAGAGGGACATAGGCAGGGATATAGGCCAGGGGATATAGGCAGAGGGCATAGGCAGGGATATAGGCAGGGGAATAGACAGGGGGACATAGGCAGGGATATAGGCAGGGGGGCATAGACAGGGATATAGGCAGGGGATATAGGCAGGGGACATAGGCAGGATATAGGCAGGGGATATAGACAGGGGGACATAGGCAGGGATATAGGCAGGGATATAGGCCAGGGGGGACATAGGAACAGGGATATAGGCAGGGGACATAGGCAGGGATATAGGCAGGGATATAGGCAAGGGACATAGGCAGGGGATAGGCAGGGATATAGGCAGAGGGACATAGGCAGGGATATATGGGGGGAGGGGACATAGACAGGGATATAGGCAGAGGGACATAGGCAGGGATATAGGCAGGGGATATAGGCAGAGGGACATAGGCCCGGGGTATAGGCAGGGGATATAGGCAGGGGGACATAGGCAGGGATATAGGCGGGGGTATAGGCAGAGGGACATAGGCAGGGATATAGGCAGGGAATATAGACAGGGGGACATAGGCAGGGATATAGGCAGGGGGTATAGGCAGAGGGACATAGGCAGGGATATAGGCAGGGGACATAGACAGGGATATAGACAGGGGACATAGGCAGGGGGAATTAGCCAGGGATATAGCAGGGGACATAGGCAGGGATAATAGAAAAAGGGGGGACATAGGCAGGGATTAGGCAGGGGACATAGGCAGAGGCATAGGCAGGGATATAGGGAGGGGGACATAGGCAGGGATATAGGCAGGGGAGATAGGCAGAGGGACATAGGCAGGGATATAGGCAGGGGACATAGGCAGGGATATAGACAGGGGGACATAGGCAGGATATAGGCAGAGGGGGCATAGGCAGGGATATAACAGGGGGACATGGCAGGGAATATAGGCAGGGGACATAGGCAGAGGGAATAGGCAGGGATAAAAGCAGGGATATAGGCAGGGATATAGGCAGGGGGACATAGGCAGGATATAGGCAGGGACATAGGCAGAGGGACATAGGCAGGGATATAGGCAGGGGACATAGACGGGATATAGGCAGGGATATGGCAGAGGGACATAGGCAGGGATATAGGCAGGGGGGAAATAGGGAGAGGGACATAGGCAGGGATATAGGCAGGGATATAGGCAGGGGAATAGGCAGAGGGACATAGGCAGGGATATAGGCAGGGATATAGGCAGGGGGACATAGGCAGGATATAGGCAGGGATATAGGCAGAGGGACTAGGCAGGGATATAGCAGGGGACATAGGCAGGGATATAGGCAGGGGACATAAGCCAGAGGGGCATAGGCAGGGATATAGGCAGGGGACATAGGCAGAGGGACATAGGCAGGGAAATAGGCAGGGGACATAGACAGGGATATGGCAGGGGACATAGACAGGGATATAGGCAGGGATATAAGGGAGGGAACATAGACCAGGGATATAGGCAGGGAATAGGCGAGGGACATAGGTAGGGATATAGGCAGGGGACATAGGCAGAGGGACATAGGCAGGGATATAGGAGGGGAAAAGGCAGGGATATAGGCCAGGGGGACATAGGCAGGGATATAGGCAGGGGACATAGACAGGGGGAATAGGCAGGGACAATAGGCAAAGGGGTATAGGCAGAAGGGGATAGGCAGGGATATAGACAGGGGGACATAGGCAGGGATATAGCAGGGGGGACATAGGGAGGGGATATAAAGGGAGGGACATAGGCAGAGGGACATAGGCAGGGATTAGACAGGGGGACATAGGCAGGGATATAGGCAAGGGGACATAGGCAGAGGGACATAGGCAGGGATATAGGCAGGGGAATAGGCAGGGATATAGACAGGGGGACTAGGCAGGATATAGGCAGGGGGTATAGGGAGAGGGACATAGGCAGGGGATATAGGCAGAGGGGGTATAGACAGGGGGACATAGGCAGGGATATAGGCAGGGGATATAGGCAAGGGACATAGGCAGGGATATAGGCAGGGACATAGACAGGGGGTATAGGCAGGGGACATAGGCAGGGGGGTTATAGGCAGGGATATAGCAGGGGGACATAGGCAGGGATATAGACAGGGGGACATAGGCAGGGATATAGGGGAGGGGGCATAGGCAGAGGGGAAACATAGGCAGGGATATAGGCAGGGGGAGGATAGGCAGGGATATAGGCAGGGGACATAGGCAGAGGGACATAGGCAGGGATATGGCAGGGGACATAGGCAGGGATTATAAACAGGGGGACATAGGCAGGGATATAGGCAGAGGGACATAGGCAGGGATATAGACAGGGGGACATAGGCAGGGATATAGGCAGGGGACATAGGCAGAGGGACATAGGCAGGGATATAGGCAGGGATATAGGCAGGGATATAGGCAGGGGGACATAGGCAGAGATATAGGCAGGGACAAAAGGCAGAGGGACATAGGCAGGGGTATAGGAAGGGGACATAGACAAAGGGATATAGGCAGGGGGGTATGGGCAGAGGGACATAAAGGGGGGATATAGGCAGGGGAAATAGGCAGAGGGACATAGGCAGGGATATAGGCAGGGATATAGGCAGGGGGAAAAGGCAGAGGGACATAGGCAGGGATATAGGCAGGGAATAGGCAGGGGGACATAGGAAGGGATATAGGAGGGATATAGGCGAGGGACATAGGCAGGGATATAGGCAAGGGGGCATAGGCAGGATATAGGCAGGGGACATAACAGAGGGACATAGGCAGGGATATAGGCAGGGGGGCATAGGCAGAGGGAATAGGCAGGGATATAGGCAGGGGACATAGACAGGGATATAGGCAGGGGACATAGACAGGGATATAGGCAGGGATATTAAGCAAGGGAACATAGACAGGGATTATAGGCAAAGGGGGCATAGGCAGAGGGACTAGGTAGGGATATAGGCAGGGGACATAGGCAGAGGGACATAGGCAGGGATAAGGCAGGGATATAGGCAGGGGGTATAGGCAGGGGGACATAGGCAGGGATATAGGCAGGGGACATAGGCAGGGGGACATAGGCAGGATATAGGCAGGGGACATAGACAGGGATATAGGCAGGGGGCATAGGCTGGGGGGCATAGGCAGGGATATAGGCAGGGGGAAAATAAGCAGAGGGGCATAGGCAGGGATATAGGCAGGGGGCATAGGCAGAGGGGACATAGGCAGGGATATAGGCAGGGGACTAGCAGGGGACATAGGCAGGGATATAGGCAGGGGACATAGACAGGGATATGGCAGGGGAATAGGCAGGGGACATAGGCAGGGATATAGGCGGGGACATAAGCAGAGGGACATAGGCAGGGATATAGGCAGGACATAGGCAAGGGACATAGGCAGGGATATAGGCAGGGGACATAGACAGGGATATAGGCAGGGGACATAGGCAGGGGGACATAGGCAGGGTATAGGCAGGATATAGGCAGGGGGTATAAAAAAGGCAGGGGGACATAGCAGGGATATAGGCAAGGGACATAGGCAGGGATATAGGCAGGGGCGGACATAAGCAAGGGACATAGGCAGGGATATAGGCAGGAGACATAGACAGGGATATAGGCAGGGGACATAGGCAGGGGGGGCATAGGCAGGGATATAGGCAGGGGACATAGGCAGGATATAGGGGGGGAAATAAAGGGAGGGATATAGGCAGGAGACATAGGCAGAGGGGGCATAGGCAGGGATATAGGCCAGGGGACATAGGCCAGAGGGACATAAGGCAGGGATATAGGCAGGGAAAATAGGCAGGGGGATATATGGCAAAGGGGGACATAGGCAGGGATATAGGCAGGGGGACATAGGCAGGGATATAGGCAGGGGATAGGCAGGGGATATAGGCAGAGGGACAAGGCAGGGATATAGGCAGGGATATAGGCAGGGGAAAATAGGCAAAGGGGGGACATAGGCAGGGATATAGGCAGGGACATAGGCAGGGATATAGGCAGGGGACATAGGCAAGGGACATAGGGAGGGATATAGCAGGGGGGCATAGACATTGATATAGGCAGGGGACATAGGCAGAGGGACATAGGAGGGATATAGGCAGGGGACATAGGCAGGGGGACATAGGCAGGGATATAGGGGAGGGGACATAGACAGGGATATTAGGCAGGGGACATAGCAGAGGGGCATAGGCAGGGATATAGGCAGGGATATAGGCAGGGGATATAGGCAGGGGGACATAAGGCAGGGATATAGGCAGGGGACATAGGGAGGGGGACATAGGCAGGGATATAGGCAGGGGACATAAACAGGGTATAGGCAGGGGACATAGGCAGGGGGACATAGGCAGGGATATAGGCAGGGGAATAAGCAAGGGACATAGGCAGGGATATAGGCAGGGGGCATAGGCAGAGGGACATAGGGAGGGATATAGCAGGGACATAGCAGGGAAATAGGCAGGGGGACATAGGCAGGGGGGGCATAGGCAGGGAATAGGCAGGGATAAAAGGCAGGGGAATAGGCAGGGGGACATAGGCAGGGATATAGGTAGGGGGACATAGGCAGGGATATAGGCAGGGGGACATAAGCAGAGGGACATAGGCAGGGGTATAGGCAGGGACATAGACAGGATATAGGCAGGGGACATAGGCGGGGGACATAGGCAGGGATATAGGCAGGGGACATAGGCAGGGATATAGGCAGGGGACATAGGCAGGGGTTTTAGGCAGGGGACATAGGCAGAGGGGACATAGGCAAGATTAGGCAGGGGACATAGGCAGAGGGCATAGGCAGGGATATAAGCAGGGATATAGGCAGGGATATAGGCAGGGGGACATAGCAGGGATATAGCAGGGGGACATAGGCAGGGATATAGCAGGGGACATGGGGAGGGATATAGGCAGGGATATAGGCAGGGGATATAGGCAGGGGGAACTTGGCAGGGATATAGGCAGGGGGGGACATAGGCAGGGATATAGGCAGGGATATAGGCAGGGATATAGGCAGGGGGAACATAGGCGGGATATAGGAGGGATATAGGCAGGGATATAGGCAGGGGTATAGGCAGGTGGATATAGGCAGGGGGACATAGGCAGGGATATAGGCAGGGATATAGGCAGGGGATATAGGCAGGGGGACCTAGGCAGGGATATAGGGAGGGGGGCATAGGCAGGGATTAGGCAGGGGGACATAGGCAGGGATATAGGCAGGGGACATAGGCAGGGGACATAGGCAGGGATATAGGCAGGGGACATAGACAGGATAATAGGCAGAGGACATAGGCAGGGGGACATAGGCAGGGATTAGGCAGGGGATATAGGCAGGGGACATAGGCGGGAATAGGCAGGGGACAATAGACAGGGGATATAGGCAGGGACATAGGCAG
>JACEEZ010000013.1:52500-85000 GCA_016584305.1 Chionoecetes opilio | reverse complement strand
TACACTATCGAGGGAATAACAGGGAAACAGGACATACACAAACGGGCACAAATGCACATTTACGCTTACTATTACCGTACAAACAGCGAGTCTTCATGGTTTAGCGTCAGGCAGTAGGGCAGGATGAGGCCATGAAGGGCAGGATGAGGCCATGAAGGGCAGGCTGTCGGTTCTAGAGCAGTGGGATAAAGGCTCATTCACGGGGTGGTGCGGAGGAGGGAGGGAGGGAGGGAGGGAGAGAAAGAGGGAGGGAGAGAAAGAGGGAGGGAGGGAGAGTAGGAGAAGAGTAGGATGGAGAGGGAGAGAGGAGAGGAGGAGGGAGGGAGGGAGAGGATGGGAGAGTAGGAGGGAGGGAGGGAGAGGATGGGAGAGTAGGATGGAGGGAGAGAAGGAGAGGAAGGGAGAGAAGGAGGGAGGGAGAGGAAGGAAGAGAAGGAGGGAGGGAGAGGAAGGGAGAGAAGGAGAGAGGGGGAGTAGAAGAGAAGGAGAGGAGGGAGGTAGAGGGAGGAAGGGAGAGAAGGAGGGAGTGTCAGATGGCGAGTAAGAAACTGAGATGAGAGGTGAAGGAGAAAGAAAATTATAGTGCTAGTTTCCCTAGTTTAATTTAATGTTTATATGTATTTCCATTAGGTATTAGTTCTTTAAATGTAACTATTGTATTGTATTTAATAGCGAAGCGGTAAATGCCTCATGAAGGAAGGTATATATAAAAGAAGAAGAGATGTTTATAGCTAGGGATGTGGGTGAATGGGAACACTAGTCTACTTGTCTTGTTTATTCGTCTGAAGATATTTACGTAAGTGTAGCAGAGTTCTCAGGCAGTTCCCGCGTGTCCTTCGCCCCGACAACACACACACACACGCACCACGACGGAGTTTGAAAATAATAGGAAAAAATAGAAGAAAGACAAGAAAAAAAGTGTGATGTAAAAACTAAATCATAAGTAATTCATAGACATTGGAATAAGTTCTCTTTATTTCTTTATATGTTCTGAAAAGCCACAATTTCTGTCATTGGTTAATTAAGGACTGTGAAAAAAGAAAATAGAAAAAAGATAAGAAAATGTGTGATGTAAAATCTATATCAACGTAATACATATTCGAATACGTGCAACAGTTTTTTTTTACTTGCTTAAATTTTGAAAAGTCACGATTTCTGTTATTGGCTAAAGACTGAAAAAAAAAGTAAAGCAAAAAGTGTGATGTAAAACCTAAATCGAAGTAATACTAATTAATATATTCGAAAAAGTTCAGCAGTTTTTTTCTTTCTTATTAAATTCTGAAAAAACCCAATTTTCTGTCATTTTGCTAAAGACTGAAAGTTAATATTATACGTGTGTGAATTCGGTGTTTTTTATGTGTTTTATATCATTAGTGTTCGTTGAGGTTTAGTGTTCGATCCGGTAATGATAGCGTGATGAAAGTATTTACTATTTAATGTATGCGGATCCGGTAATGATGGTATGAAAAACGTATCTATTCTTTATAATGTATACGGAATGTTAATGAAAGAAAATCTGAGTGGTCTTGGTCATTGCGACGAAACTGAGGAAGAGACAATTACATGAACAGGCAAGACTCTAGGGAGGTAAATCAGTGGGCAAAAATAAGGTATAAGCGAGGCGACAAGGAATGTTTGGAGGCTCGGCAAAACAGCGTCACACCAACATCCCGTGAGACAAAGCAACACTAACCTGACAACAACAACAACAACAACAACAACAACAACAACAACAACAACAACAACAACAACAACAACAACAACAACAACAACAACAACAACAACAACAACAACAACACAACAACTAAGCCCCTTACGGAACACAACACACACAGAAAACAAGCAATACATATACAAGCGAGGCTATTTCATTCTCTCTTCAAAAACAATAATCATGAAAATACGCCTTATTAAGTATTTTTAAGGCATTACTTGAGCATTTTGAGAATCTATACAAAATACGAGTCAAATATTTGTATGACTTCCTGCATATGAGACACACGTGGGGCTTTTCATGATCTTAATTAATATATGTTATGAAATGCCAGGCGGGAGTGCTTTCAACAAACAATTCCCAGAAGCTATACTCGCACGGTCAAAGCCCCTGCTGTTTCCCGTTTCCCTCCGTCAGATAAAACAATTTATTATACCTAAAGTATTGAGAACATGAATGTGTAATACTGTTATTCAGGTCACCGTCCACAGCGAGGGGTGGTTGCTAAGCGTATCGTTATCTGCAAGCCGCTGATCACAAGGGGATGATGACACTGTGTTGAAATGAGAGACTATAGTCTATTTGTTTTAACCCCTTCACGCCCCAGATTTTTCCTTTGCTATATAAAATCGTCTGTTATTAGCCATAAAATTACGAAATACAACTACATTTACCAAATTAGTTAGTTGACAAGGATACTAAACAGGTCATACCTATAAAATATTGCTTATATTCATTAAAATCGTCTAATGGTATCTAAATTATAATGGAAATTACGTTCTGGGCCTCAAGGGGTTAACGAGGTGAAAAATCCTGCCCCCCTTGCTGTTTACTGACTGATATTTGATGCCAGAAGGGAACAGTACGGTTCTTCTAAATTCCAGCTGTATTTCATCATAGGTAATCATATTAGCAGGTAAACATAGACATAATTTTAAGCACGAGACCTTACGATAGAATGGAATTTTCGCCTCGCTAAAAAAATGGACTATAACCTGACACTCGTATAAATCAAAGGTCTGCATCGTAAACCAACTGTACATACAAGACAGGAAGGCTGATAGAGGAAACTGCATGAAGAGAGAACGTTACCTTTATGCATTTTTTTATCATTATTTTTTTTCTATTGCGTGCGGGTCAAAAGGATCTCGTGGATTATTATTTTCTCTCTCTCTCTCTCTCTCTCTCTCTCTCTCTCTCTCTCTCTCTCTCTCTCTCTCTATTCTTTCTCTCTCTCTCTCTCTCTCTCTCTCTCTCTCTCTCTCTCTCTCTCTCTCTCTCTCTTCTCTCTCTCTCTCTCTCTCTCTCTCTCTCTCTCTCTCTCTCTCTCTCTCTCCTCTCTCTCTCTCTCTCTCTCTCTCTCTCTCTGAATAGGTAAAACAAAGACTCGTGGATTTTTTTTTCTCTCTCTCTCTCTCTCTCTCTCTCTCTCTCTCTCTCCTCTCTCTCTCTCTCTCTCTCTCTCTCTCTCTCTCTCTCTCTCTCTCTCTCTCTCTCTCTCTCTCTCTCTCTCTCTCTCTCTCTCCTCTCTCTCTCTCTCTCTCTTTCTAACCATCAGCACTGCATTGATCCCCCAACACGCGTTCTAATCCCCTCGCCTGTCCGCCTCACACATTTATATTTTTGCTGCAATATTTTATCTTTGTCAGTAACTGTGCCGTGGATCCAGTTTTAAATCGCCTTCTTCTACTACATTTGACATATTACAAAGTCTTCTTGTGACCTATCTACTTCAGTATTGTCTCCTCTTACTGTCTCTATTCTCATTTTCAATCCAAAGCTGGCTGTTGCGTATATGTGCGCAATGACATCACTTGCTCTCGTGCCCACGGCTTTGAATCTTCCGATTTTTCTACCATCTGGCTTCGACTTCAATGTCACTCTCTTACTAAATTTATCTGTGCTGTATATCTCTCACCTAACTCCTCTGACTATGTAAAATTCTTCGACTATTAAACATAAAAAATGGAGCACATCTCATCTCATTTTCCTTTAGCAGAAATTTCCATTCTTGGGGACTTCAATGTTCACCACCAGCTTTGGCTATCATCTTCTTTCATTGACCAACCTGGTGAACAAGCTACAACTTTTCTATCCTCCAAGACCTAGAGCAGCTGGTGCAGCACCCTACCCGTATTCCTGACCGCCTTGGAGACACGCCTAACATTGTTGATCTTTTCCTAACTACTAACCCTTCTGCTTACTCTGTGAAACTATTCTCTCCGTTGGGTTCCTCCGATCACAATCTTATTTCTGTAACCTGTCCTATCGCTCCGGTACCGTCTCGGGACCCACCTAAGCAGAGGTGCTTCTGGCACTTCAACTCAGCTAAGTGGGAAGACCTAAGGCAGTACTACTCTGATTTTCCATGGAATGATTACTACTTCCATGTCAAAGACCCATCTCTTTGTGCAGAGCGCATAACTGAGGTCATAGTCTCTGGCATGGAGGCGTACATTCCACACACTTTCTCTAATCCTAAAGCCCGTCAACCTTGGTTTAACTCTGCTTGTTCTCATGCTGTCCGAGATAGAGAGGTGGCTCACAAACGGTACCGTAAGCATCCATCTCCTGAATCTCATGCCCTTTATATTTCTGCCCGTAATCATGCCAAATCTTTACTTCAACTTACCAAAAACTCTTTCATTCATAGAAAATGTCAAAATCTTTCTGAATCAAATTCCTCTCGTGACTTCTGACATCTAGCTAATAACATCTCTAACAATTTTTCTTCTTCATCTTTCCCTCCTATGCTTCACCCAGATGGCTCCACAGCTGTCTCATCTACTTCTAAAGCTGAACTCTTCGCTCAAACCTTTGCAAAAAATTCCACTTTGGTTGATGAAGGGCTTGTTCCTCCTTCTCCTCCACCCTCTGACTATATTATGCCTGTCATTAAGATCCTTCGGAATGATGTTTTCTTTGCCCTTTCTGGCCTAGATCCTCGGAAGGCTTACGGTCCTGACGGAGTCCCTCCTATTGTTCTCAAAAACTGTGCTTCTGTGCTTGCACCTTGCCTGGTCAAACTTTTCCGTCTTTGTCTATCTACTTCCACCTTTCCTTCTTGCTGGGAGTTTGCTCACATCCAACCTGTTCCTAAGAAGGGTGACCGTTCTAATCCTTCAAACTACCGTCCTATAGCTTTGACTTCCTGCCTTTCTAAAGTTTTTGAATCTATACTAGGGATGTGCACCGGTATCCGGTATACCGAAATACCGGTATTTTATCGGCGGTATTACCGGTATTACCGGTATTACCGGTATTTTGGTTTTCCGGTATACAGGTATCGGTTTTAGTATTGCATCGGTATACCGGTATCGGTATATTATTTGGTCGGTATTGGATTTCGGTATTATGTTTTTTTTCTCGAAACAGACTCCTGACTAGTACCAAGACCAAGAACTGACTAGTGACTACTCCGACTGCCGAGACGCGTATGGTAGCGTAACGCTCATTGGCTCAGAATCTGAGGCGCGTGTTATCATTGGCCGGTTGCACCTCAGCTGACAATGCCGCGCTGTGAAACCTCCCTCCCTCCTTCCCTCTACCCCTGAGGGTAGACCATCACAGAAAACGAACCATTAAATATCACACAGGCGTCACTATAAAAATCTAGCCTAGCTCACATTTTCATTATTGTTATTATTATTATTATTATTATTATTATTATTATTATTATTAGGTAGTCTACTATTAGTATGGTTATTATCATCATTATTTTTATTATTGTTATTATTATTATCATCCAAATTATTATTATGATTTTATTATGAATATAATTATTTCATAGGTATGTGTGTGTGTGTGTGACTGTGTGTGTGTGTGTGTGTGTGTGTGTGTGTGTGTGTGTGTGTGTGTTCACACCTCAGATATGACTGACCTCTCGTATCTTTAACATCTATCTATTTTGAAGAAAACTCGCGTTACACGTGTCTCCGTCTACACTCTACGCCTTTGAAATAATAACAATAATAATAATTAAAAATAAATGATGATAATGATTATAATAATAATAACAACAATAGTAATAATAATAATAATAATAATAATAATAATAATAATAATAATAATGATATGTAATGTCAATGGTATTAATGATAATAATAAGTTATAATAATAATAATAATAACTTAGGTAGATAAAATAATAATAACAATAATAGTTATACTAACAATAATATTGTTTGTTTGTTTGTTTGTTCGTTTAGAGCAGTGCTCTTCAACCTTTTTTGATGTCGTCCACCCTAGTAGTGATTTGGTAAGAGCTGTCCACCACAACTATTTTCTCTTTCAAATCTCACGGCTCTGACATTTTAAATCTAACTACGTATATCATTCTACAACATATATAGGTAGGAAAGGGCAGCTTCACTCATTTTAAATTTACAGTTTACATATTCTTCTGTATAATAACACATGCAGTCTAAAACTATAAATATACAAGGAAAAATTTAACATTCCTATGGAATTACACAGCAAATGCATTTTTCTTCATGAAACTAAAGTAAAATTGCACCTAATATGCGTTATATTTGGTAATCCAGAAAACAAAACCTTTTCCTTCAAGAAACAAAAATCAGTGGCTTGGCTGCTGTTGCAATTTGTCTGCTATCAGCTTAAATCGAGGTATCAGTCAATTTTCAAGTGCAATCTACATAAGAGGATCCAAATTCAGAATGTCATTCCTTTTCTATGCCTTGATTTCTAAGTTTGAGAAACTTTGCTGACACAGACATGATGTTGGCATCTGCACAGACATGTATGTTGTCTTCTCAGCTAGCTTACTCCTTAAAGTCCTGACTATCAAGCAGGACAACCCAGTAATGCAATGCATAGAATGGCCAAATGTTTTGAAAGCTGCTTTTTAAGAATAATCCACTAGAAGCTCCAATAGGGCATCAGATTGATCAGTTCCATCATGTGGAAGGTCTGAGGTGTTTTGGAAATAGAAGTCAAAGTTTTCCTGCATCAAAGTCAGTGTCTGACGTATTCGTACCTCCAGTGTCTGCTCTGCTGTCTGCATACCATGTTTCCAGCCACTGCCAGACAGCCATATAGGTACCACAGACTTCAAAATCAGAACTGCACCTCTTTTCTACATTGCTTTTAATTTCTCACACCTTTAGTTTGAATCCATTTATTTTCCCTATACTTTTAAAAATATCCCCACCTTTACCTAGTTTTATACCATAGATTTATTTTCCCTTATCTATACGGACACGTGGGTATGATCTCGTCCACCCACCTGTCCACTCCAAGACAGCCGTCCACCCCTCACTCAGTCTCGTCCACCTAAAGGTGGACCGTCCACCCAGGTTGAATACCACTGGTTTAGAGGATAATTCCTCAGAGCCGTAGTGATCTACCGCTGCAGTTTAGTGTTGGCTGAAGCCATCACCCCGGGAGGGGGGTCACAAACCCCCGGCTAACACCCGGTACCCATTCACTGCTGGGTGGACAGGGCTCGGGTTTTAAGAAAGACCGCTCATCTATCTTCGCTCCGCCCGGGGATCGAACCCGGGACTTCTCGGTTGTGAGCCGAGCGTGCTAACCACTACACTACGAAGTACCCGAGATCTATTGATAACAATAATGATAATAATAATCAAAATGATAATAATAATAATAATAATAATATTGATAATGATCATAATGATAATAATAAAGATAGGATACTATAGATACTACTGATACTCGTATGATAAACAATATTATAAAATAGATACATAGTAGAAATAGATAGACTAGCAAAGAAATGATAGATAGAAAGATAGATAGAAATAATACAATATATAGAAAGATAGATATAATATAGCAATAATACAATAGATAGAATAGATAGAATGTTAACCAATATCCAAGAATTACAATGGAGAATTAACATTAATTACAAATTACAATGGAGATTACGTTCTGGGTCTCCAGGGTTTAAGCCTGTAGCCTACCTGGTGTGCGGGCAGAGGGAGGGGCTGGTGTGATTCCCCTCTGCAGCCACAGGAGCCGAGGACCCAAATACTTCTCTAGCTTGCCGTGTTCATATTGTTGATTGCACCCTTAAGGCTGACATTCAGTGTATCAGTAGTGGCACATGGACTTTATGCTCTTACAGAAGTCTGGTACAAACAGGATAGAGATATCTCTTGGGTTTTCCTGTGTAAGCTCAACACTGAAGGCCAAACACAACATCTCTAGCATGCTTAATGTCATGCTTCATAGTATTTAGGGTGTTTTATTTAGGGTATTTTATTTCATATGTGTTAGAGGCAGGGGGCTCACCGAAAAGGCAGGCACCGCTCGGGGATCGAACCCGAGACCTTCCACTTGCCGGGCGGACGTGGTACCGTTACACTACGGTTGCCTCCCGGTGACAACCCACACATCTCCCCCCTAAGGCCCCCCCAGGGCCAGTCCGGGGAATGTGTATCGCATACCTCGATCCTACTCGGGCAGATGAACTCACTATTGAGTCAATGGCCATCCAGCCCCAGCTATGGGTGAAATAGTGGGCAGCCTGGGGTTAATCCCTACAGGGGATTCTGCGTCCCTGGCCACGGTGAGCAGTAAGGCCAATCCCTGACATAGATTGGTTGGGGGGGGGGGGGGGGGTTTGCAACCCCTCCCTGTAAAAACCTAAACGAGCCACAAACATATTAAGAGGTAGAGGCCGGGGGCGCGGTAATCGCGCCCCGAACCCGTTTTGCCGGGGGGCCCGACCATGCAGACCCCTCCTATGCCGACGTAGGGGAGGGGTCTGCCTATGACGAGTGCGGGGCAAAGCCCTCGGGAATCCCGCACTCTAAATCAAGTGGTAGGGCCCCCTAGCCCAACTTTTTCTTATGGGGGTGGCCGGGGCGGTGCAGAGGCGGCGCCTGCCCGTCGAATCACTCCTGGGATCAACCTGCAGAGGATTCTTCGTGTGGGCTCGTGGAACGTTCTGAGCCTTTCAGACGATCATCGACTACCTCTTCTATCGGGCGAGCTCAGTAGGCTGAGGGTGGATATAGTGTGGACTCTCTGAGACGAGGAGGCCTGGCAGTGGCGAGACTAGCAGTGGGGGTTACACCTACTACTGGTCCGGCATGAGCCGGACCAGTATCTATAGTATCTATAGTACTATAGTAGCTATAGGCATCTCCAGCAAACTGCAGCCGTCAGTTGTTGAGGTTACTCCGGTTGATGAGCGTATAATGCGGGTGAGGATGAAACACACTCTGGGTTTCATGTCTCTTGTTGCAGTGTACGCTCCTACCGAGATGCGTAAAACTGAAGAGAAGGAGATGTTCTACGAAAAACTCGACTCTGTATTAGACCAGTGTCCTCCTCGGGACACACTCATTGTCTTGGGCGACTTCAATGCTACTACTGGCACTGTGAGAGATGGCTACGAGTTATGTGTTGGTCCCCATGGCTCCGGTACCAGAAACACCAACAGTTCTCTGCTTCTGAACTTTGCAAGGTCCAGAAGGTTGAGAATTGCAGGTTCTTGGTATCAGAGACCAGAGCTGCACCGCTGGACATGGTATAGTAATGCCGGAGGGGTAGCTAAAGAGATCGACCACATCCTCGTTAGTACTCGTTGGAGGATCCTCCAGAACTGCAGGGTTTACCTGAGTGCTGAGTTCTTTGGAACAGATCACAGACTTGTTGTTGCTACACTTAAGCTTCATGTCAAGTCCAGAAGAATCTCAAGAGGTAACCATACTGTGTTTCATCTTGAGAAACTGAAGGACTTGACATGTGCTCATGAGTATGCGGTGGCAGTCTCAAATCGGTTTGATGTGCTCGGTGCTCTCGGGGACCCTGTAGAACTGTGGGATACCTTCAAACGTGAAACTCTACAGGCTGCCAAGGAGTGTATTGGGGAGCGCCCGAGGTCAAGGCGTGGTTTTGTCTCGACGGAGACGCTGGAGAAAATCGAGGAGAGTCGCGCTGCCAGGCTTGCTGGGAACCAGGACCAGCACAGGGCTCTGTCACGCCGGACTAGAACCCTCCTGGGGAAAGACAAGGAGAGGTATGTCAGGAATCTCGCTGAGGATGTCGAGGGTCATTTGAACGCTAATGACCTCCGACCCGCCTACCGAGCCCTGAAGAAGCTCCGTTCCAAGTCTCCTTCTCGGGCGAGTGCTATTCGAACAGCAGATGGGCGCCTCGTGTCGGACATGGATGGGCAGATGGCTCGTTGGGCTGAGTACTTTGGGTAGTTGTTCACGGTGGACCCTCCAACTGAGCAGCTTCACACCACTGGGTTACAGGCAGTGGATGCCGATCCTCCCATTGACGAAACCGCACCCTCTCTTGACGAAGTCAGAGAGGCTGTAGCAAAATTGAAGGGTGGAAAGGCAGCTGGTGTTTGTAATATCAGTGCGGAGCTCCTCAAAGCAGGGGGTGAGGCCATGATCCGCGGGTTGCATGCTGTCCTGACTGCCGTGTGGCAATCAGGTACCATTCCTCCTGACTGGAAAAGGAGGCTGGTTGTCCCTATCTGGAAAGGGAAAGGGGACCGTCAGGACTGCAACAATTACCACGGTATTACACTGCTCAGCGTACCAGGCAAGGTGCTTGCCCATCTATTGCTGACACGGATTCGCAGTCATCTGGTGAAGCATCAGAGACCTCAACAGTCTGGGTTCACGCCTGGTAAGTCAACAACAGACCGTATCCTAGCGCTTCGTGTCCTGGTGGAACGCCGACGTGAGTTTCGACAGGGGATGCTTGCAGCCAATGTTGATCTCAAGAAGGCGTTTGACCCAGTGCATCGTGAGTCACTCTGGGATCTTCTGCGACTTCGCGGGATTCCTGCAAGGACTATTGATTTGATAACTGGTCTGTATTCTGGGACTGAGAGTGCTATGAAGTGTGGGGCAGGTGTATCCAGCTTCTTTCCTGTGAATACAGGAGTGAGGCAAGGGTGCGTCCTTGCCCCATCACTTTTCAACGCTTGTATGGACTGGGTATTGGACAAGGTTGTAGATCAAAGGGATTGTGGAGCATCCATCGGCAACACCAAGATCACTGATCTTGTTTTTGCCGATGATGCAGTAATCTTTGCTGAGTCGCTGGAGGTCCTGGTGATGGCTCTCGAGGCGCTGCACGAGGAGGCAAAGCCTTTGGGACTTGAGGTCTCCTGGCTCAAGACCAAGGTCCAGGTGTTTGAAGACTTACTTGATGAAGCAGTACAGACTGTTCATGCGTGTGGCGAGGACATTGAGATCTTGGAAAGTTTTACATACATTGGTAGCGCAGTCCATAATGACGGCGGGTCACGTCAAGAAGTCTTACGGCGGATTGGCATAGCCCACGGTGTTATGGACTCGCTCAGCGGGAGTATTTGGCGTTGTCGGTACCTGCGCAGGAGGACAAGGATCCGGATCTTCAAGTCGCTTGTGATCTCTGTCTTACTCTATGGTTGTGAGACATGGACACTAAATAGTGACTTGAAGAGACGAATCAATGCCTTTGGTAATGAGTATCTTCGCAGAATCATGGGGTATCGCTGGGATGATTACGTGTCAAATCAGCGATTGCACCGTGAGACTGAATCGAGGCCTATTACCTGCATAGTCCGTCCGCGCCAACTTCGGCTATATGGGCACGTGGCACGCTACCCTGAAACCGATCCTTCCCATCGGGTTGTATCTGTAAGAGACAATCCGGCGTGGAGGAGGCCAAGGGGGCGCCCATAAGGCTCGTGGCTGGGGCAAGTTGATGTTTCTTGTCGAGAGCTGCTTGGTATGGGAAAGGAGCCTGCATGGGAACTCGCGCGTGGTGACCCTGGGAGTGGCGTCGTAGGGTGGGCGAGGCGACGCGCCCCCCGGCGTATGCCCCCAATGATTGATTGATTGATCCTACTCACTGCGCCATGTTAGAGGTAGGGGGTTCACAGAAAAAGCAGGCACCGCTCGGGGATCGAACCCGAGACCTTCCACTTGCCGGGCGGACGTGCTACCGTTACACTACGGTCGCCTCCCGGTGACAACCCACACAATATGTATCTGTTGTTTGTGTATTCCAGCTCATTTCAAGAACAAGAAGTAACGGACTCAAGCTGGAAAAGCGTGGATTTAAAAAAGAAACAGGGAAAAACTGGTTCACTAATAAGGTGGTAAATGATTGGAATGGACTCAGTAGACGGGTAGTTAGTGCGGAGTTATTAGAGAGCTTTAAGGGGAGGCTGGATAAATTCATGGATGGGGATGAAAGGTGGATGTAGGTAGTGTTAAGTAACAGGAACTACCTCGTGTAGGTCTCGCGGCCTCTTGTAACTTCCTTATTTTCTTATGTTCTTATGATGATAACAATGATAGCAATTGTAATAATGAAATATTAGCATAGCAATACTAATAAGAAATTGTAATAATTATCAATAAAATAATAAAAATGGAAAAAACCCTATAATGATAATTTTTTTAAATATATATAATATATATATATATATATATTATATATATAATATATATATATATATATATATATTATATATATATAATATATATATATATATTATTATAATATTATATATATTTTTTTCGAGCGAAAGACGATTCGAGCGAATGACTTTTCGAGCGGAGGACCATTCGAGTGAATGGCTATTCGAGCGTAGGATAGATATGCTACTATACACGCATGGTATTAAACAATAAGGACTAAGAAATTGCTTGTTATTGTATTTTAAGAGATTTTCTGTCAGATGTCTGGTTTAGAAATTGATTTTTAGTTGAAATCTGATCCCACCACAACACCGCCGACTGCCGTGGCGCGGCAGTCGGCGGCCACTACAGGAAAGTTTTGTTTTATCGCTTCTGCTTTATCTCGATTACTACCATATGGACTAAACTTTTGTCATATGCGTCTTTTACTAACCTTCAAACCTCTTGGCAAGCTGTTACTTTGGTCAAAATCACGGACAAAATGATCTAATAAGAATAAATAAGGTGCTGCTCCGCCGTCGCCATCAGCACAGTCTAGACCGCGGGACGGGCGCCTCTCCCAGTCCCATCCCTCCCTCACGGACAGCAGCGAGGGTAGGTTGGGTTTAGCTTGGCTTTATTTTAAACTAAACCTAACCTTAAAGTAATCGTCCAGACCCATTTTTTTTATGCCTAATTATGTTGAATGAACATTCAAAACACCTAATCCACCAAAAATAATTGATTTCCAGGCCTTATTTCCGTAAAAACACGACTTTTGTAAAAAGCGCGCGAAAAAAAAAATCTTCCCTCCAACAGGGCTACGACTGTTATTGATGACGTCAGAACAGGGACGCCCGCAGACACTCTGTCTGACACCTGTCGGCAAATGTTATGATGAGCGATTGTACTTCGGTGTCAGACAGTGAATCTGTCGCTGTGACCAACACTCTTCCCACACACACGCCTGCACACACGCCTCCTTCCCACACACACGCCTGCGCACCAACACCCTTCCTGCACACACACACACACATACACACACAACACACACGTGTGTGGAGGGCGTGTGTGTGGGAAGGAGGCGTGTGTGCAGGCGTGTGTGTGGGAAGGAGGCGTGTGTGCAGGCGTGTGTGTAAGAAGGGTGTCGGTGTGCAGACGTGTGTGTGGGAAGGAGGCGTGTGTGCAGGCGTGTGTGTGGGAAGGGTGTCGGTGTGCAGGCGTGTGTGTGGGAAGGAAGCGTGTGTGTGGGAAGGAGGCGTGTGTGCAGGCGTGTGTGGGAAGGAGGCGTGTGTGTGGGAAGGAGGCGTGTGTGTGGGAAGGAGGCGTGTGTGCAGGCGTGTGTGTGGGAAGGAGGCGTGTGTGCAGGCGTCTGTGTGGGAAGGGTGTCGGTGTGCAGGCGTGTGTGTGGGAAGGAAGCGTGTCTGCAGGCGTGTGTGTGGGAAGGAGGCGTGTGTGCAGGCGTGTGTGTGGGAAGGAGGCGTGTATGCAAGCGTGTGTGTGGGAAGGAGGCGTGTGTGCAGGCGTGTGTGTGGGAAGGGTGTCGGTGTGCAGGCGTGTGTGTAGGAAGGAAGCGTGTGTGCAGGCGTGTGTGGGGGAAGGAGGCGTGTGTGCAGGCGTGTGTGTGGGAAGGATGTCGGTGTGCAGGCGTATGTGTGGGACGGAGGCGTGTGTGCAGGCGTGAGTGTGGGAAGGGTGTCGGGGTGAAGGCGTGTGTGTGGGACGGAGGCGTGTGTGCAGGCGTGAGTGTGGGAAGGGTGTCGGTGTGCAGGCGTGTGTGTGGGACGGAGGCGTGTGTGCAGGCGTGTGTGTGGGAAGGAGGCGTGTATGCAAGCGTGTGTGTGTGAAGGAGGCGTGTGTGCAGGCGTGTGTGTGGGAAGGGTGTCGGTGTGCAGGCGTGTGTGTGGGAAGGAAGCATGCTGCACCCATAAAGGATGCATGCATGTGGCATATAGCAAAAAAAATCTATCAGAAACACCCAAATATCTTCAAGTACTATATTTATCTCTGTGTTTACGTGCCTCTGATCAAGCGCGGGAAGAGGAGCCTTCCTTTCGCTACGTCACGTCACCTGAGCCTGAGCGTCTGCAAATCTTGAGAGTGTTTTGAGAACTCGGGGAATTTGCAGATTTTGATTGCGGATTATTTAAAAACGGCTGACTGGATACAAAAAGTGACGACGTATTGTTGATATACTCGTTAATGGCTATGATTTGATTGCATTAAATCAGGAATGATGAAATGGTCTGGACGATTACTTTAACCTAACCTGGCCTGACTGCTGTCCGTGAGGGAGGGCTTGGCCCGTGGTCTCTCACTGCGCTGGTGGCGACGGCGGAGTTGCACCTATTTATTCTAATTAGGCAGGTCAGGTCAGGCTCCCCATCTGCCATGACTTAATATAGGAGGGGCAGCTAGTCTCCTCGCCTACGTAAATTTGACTTTTATTATTTTCATTATTATTGATGCTTTAATTACTATCTCTTTAAATTACTGCTATCTCTACTATTGCATTGCTATTATTTATAATCATATAACCAGTAATATTACAGGAAGTACCACGTGTAGGTCTCACGGCCTCGTGTAGCTTCCTCTGCACGCATACACACACACGAGAGCACACTTACAAGTAAACACACAAACAGTAATGAAGATGAGTTATTCCTTGAAAACATTTGTTGGTCCGGATTTCTAAAGTAAATTCACTGACTCACATTTTTCTGGAGAGGAAGTTCGCTTTTTTTCATCATTTTAGGAAATACATTCGCCTCCACACACACACACACACACACACACACCACACACACACACACACAGTCCACACAAAACACACACACACACACACAGACACACAGACAACACACACACACACACACACACACACATCACACACACACACACACACACACACACACACACACACACACACACACAACACACACACACACACACACACACACACACACACACACACACACACACACACACACACACACACACACACACACACACACACACACACACACCACCAGAACACAGACACACACACACACACACACACACACACACACACACACACCCCAAGACACACACACACACACACACACACACACACACACACACACAGACACAAAACCACACACACACACACATACACACAGACACACACACACACACACACACACACACACACACACACACACACACACACACACACACAGACACAGAGAGACACACACACACACACACACACACACACACACACACACACACACACACACACACACACACACAGACACACATACACACACACACGCACACACATACATACTAAGAACATTTTTATAAATTTAAACAGAAAGAAGCTGTGAAACAAAAACAAAAGTACGATAACCATACTTTAATTTCGTCAAAAGTTCGCGAATTACAAAACAATTAACCTCTTACTCCCTCCCGACCATTTCAGTAGTCAATTATTGCTTCGCCAGATTTTGGATTACCTCGTGCCTATCGCGTACAATCCTTCAGGTGATCCTTGCCGTGTTACCAGAAGGGCGTGTGTATACCTAGACGACACATGTATGTCTCTACGCGTGACATAAGAACATAAGAAAATTAGGAAGCTACAAGAGGCCGTGAGACCTACACGTGGTAGTTTATGTTACTTAACACTACCTACATCCACCTTTCATCCCCATCCATAAAGCTGTCTAGCCTCCTTTTAAAACTCCCTTTAAAAAACATGACCTGATTCCTGACCTGTTCTCTCTGAAAGTTCTCTCTCGTGCGTACCTTCCTTTCTTACGTGGGTTACGATGCAAGGACAGATCAAGTCTTTTATGACCCCTAGAGGTTCATTGTTTGCCTTTTGTATTTCTGCAATATGCATCATACATATTTTGTACAGTTCAGTAGTTAGGTTAAGTTAGGTTCGTATTTCAGCCACTTAGTTTATTTTCTTGAGATATATTAATGTGAATATTCGTACGTATATTAATGACAAGGCAACAATGGGGAAACCTGAAGAAAAAAAATGTCCACTTAATATTTCATTACATCCGTGAAATAGACGTAAAATCACTCAAAATATACATATAATCTTGTACTTGATTTCTAGTTTCAAAAGAATCACATATAAGCAAACAAATCCCTGAGTCTCGGATAGAATTTATAGCACGTCATTCTAACTACTTTGAGTTATGGTGGCTGACAATTTGACAAAAGACACAGATTACGCCCGAACAACAAGATTAATGGGCTCGGTGGCTGTGGGAACGAGGTGCTGTCTACCACTATTATGTAAACCTACGGTTGACGGTAGTGTGGTAGTGTAGCGGTAGTGTGGTGGTAGTGTGGCGGTAGTGTGGCGGGGTGTGGCGTTTTGTGGCGGTAGTGTGTGGTGGTGTGTGGCGGTTTGTGGCGGTAGTGTGGTGGTAGTGTGGTGGTGTGTGGTGGTAGTGTGGTGGTGTGTGGTGGTAGTGTGGCGGTAGCGTGGTGGTAGTGTGGTGGTGTGTGGTGGTACTGTGGCGATATGTGGTGGTAGTGTGGCGGTAGCGTGGTGGTATAGTGTGCTGGTGTGTGGTGGTAGTGTGGCGGTGTGTGGTGGTAGTGTTGTGGTAGTGTGGCGGTGTGTGGTGGTAGTGTGGCGGCGTGTGGCAGTCTCCTCTCCTTCTCCTCTCATCCATAATCACACCTTGTTCTCCGTTGCGTCACACTTCCACGAAGTCCGCAGCAGTTTAGATGTCAAACAAGCAACCCTATGAGCCCTCTGTTGTCTCAGTACCCCCTTAACACTCCGTGCGATGAGAAAAACGACCTCTTGTAGTTTCCTTGTAGTTTCACGGTAGCGTGGTGGTATAGTGTGCTGGTGTGTGGTGGTAGTGTGGCGGTGTGTGGTGGTAGTGTGGCGGCGTGTGGCAGTCTCTTCTCCTCCTCCTCTCATCCATAATCACACCTTGTTCTCCGTTGCGTCACACTTCCACGAAGTCCTCAGCAGTTTAGATGTCAAACAAACAACCCTATGAACCCTCTGTTGTCTCAGTACCCCCTTAACACTCCGTGCGATGAGAAAAACGACCTCTTGTAGTTTCCTTATTTTCTTATCATCGTCAAATGGTCAGTGCGGAGTCAATAGGGAGTTTTAAATGGCGGCTGATTAAATGCATGGATGGGGATGAAAGGTGGATGTAGGTAGTGTTAAGTAACAGGAACTACCACGTGTAGGTCTCGCGGCCTCTTGTAGCTTTCTTATTTTCTTATGTTCTTAAAGTTGTCCGTCTACAGGTGCTAAAATGAGCGGGAGAATGGTGGCGGTGTTGGTGGCGACCACGCTGGTGCTTCTACTGACGGAGACTCAAGCTATCGTGGTAGGTCCTCAGCCTCTCACCTACGCCCCAGGTAAGGTCCCATAGAAGGAGCAGCTGCTATACTCTGGGGTTTTTTTAACGAGGCGAAAAATCCTGACCCCTTACTGCTTACTGACTGATATTTGATGCCAGGAGAAGGGAATACTACAGTTCTTCTAAATTTCAGTTGTATTCTATCATAGTTAACCATATTAGCAGGTTAAAATAGGCATAATTTTAAGCATAAGACCTTAAGATAGAATGAAAATTTCGTCTCGTAAAAGCAAATTGACTCTAGCACCCTGTATACATTTCAAAAGGAGTCAAGGGAGGGGGGAGGGCAGTATATCAAGTTATAGTAATGTTAAGTAATACCAAGTTACCAGAACACAATTTAGTGCAATGAAACTGAACCATCGTTAAATTTCATCGGTCAATCAGACTTAGGAACTAAAACTGTTGCCGGATGGGAATATTAAGTCATTTTGTCAACATGATTTACTCTTAGCTTTCCCACTTTTTTTAATGCACTCTGATGTAATTTTGTAAAAAGGAAAAGTAAGGACAAGGTCAAATCTAAATTGTAATACGGCAAAAGCTGAGTCACTTTTTGCAGGAAGATGAGGAATGTCTCTCCGGCGCACGTGATCCATTCTAAAATATTTATACCAGCAGTTTCGAAAACGTGTTTGATGAAGTTTTGTGGTATGATTTTTTAAACATTTGTACACTAGCGAGAGAGAGAGAGAGAGAGAGAGAGAGAGAGAGAGAGAGAGAGAGAGAGAGAGAGAGAGAGAGAGAGAGAGAGAGAGAGAGAGAGAGAGAGAGAGAGAGAGAGAGAGAGAGAGAGAAATAGAAAAGGGAAGAGAGAAAAAGAGTGAGAGAGAGAGAGAGAGAGAGAGAGAGAGAGAGAGAGAGAGAGAGAGAGAGAGAGAGAGAGAGAGAGAGAGAGAGAGAGAGAGAGAGAGAGAGCTAGTCATATCCCACACATTTATTTTTCAGACTTCGGAAACTGCAGTGAGAGTATAAAACTAGTTCCCGAGGTGCGCCTTATGCCTCCTGAGACCACCCCGTTATCCCCCACCTCCTACACCCTTCCCCCACCTCGCACCACACCCCAACCACTCTACACTCAGCCCCACGGCACCACACCACCCACTACCACCACACAACACCCCAACAGACCCAGCCCACTCACTCCAACACCCCACTCAAAGACAGATAAAACTACAACCCTACAATCCAAGAAACACACAACCTCCCATGGAAAACAACACGACAAACACGACAAACTTGACAAAACACAAAACTCTCTCAACACAAACGAGAATAAGTCTCCGTCGTTTTGGCATTTCTTAGATTACATGATTTTCCCGGCTACTACCTCCACATCTGCCTCCTCCTCTTCCACATCCACGATTGTTCCTCCACCGCCTTACGTCACCGTGCCACAACCGAGTCTTGCCCCGCGTACCTCCACTCTACCACCTCCTTCTCCATCGCTACCGTTACCCTCTATTCCCCCTCCCCCCTCCCCCACGCCCACCCTGATGCTCACGCTGCAGGAGATCGAGGAGAGGATGAATCGTCTCCTGAAGAAGCAGATCCCTGGCCTCGCCCAAAGCTCAGGGTGGACGACGGAGTTCCAAAAACGTGAGTTATAACAACGTAGCAACAAAATATCTCGGCCGATTGTTTTCTTTTCTTTGAGTAGGTAAAAGTTACACGATTATTTCCATCATATGATTTATGCCCATGTAGTTCTATTAATAATTACGTAATGGTAATAGAAGAGTAATGCTTTATATCGTGTCTCCAATAGCTGAAGTGCAAGTATTACAACTATTAGAATATGAGTGACACGGAAAATTCGTTCTTGTTTTTCTTTGAGTGGGTAAAAGTTACACGAAAATTATAGCATGTGATTTATACCCATGTTGTTCTACTAATATCTACGTAATGGTAATAGTGGAGTTATTACTTTATCTAGTTATCTTTACTTTAGCTATTAACTTATCTACTTTATCTAGTCTCCAATAGCTGAACTACAAGCTATCACAACAGTTAGAAAATGAATAACACTGAAAATTCTGCACACTTCACGATATATATACAACACTGTCAGTATACACATGCAGCATTATTCCATGGCTACTATAGTCGGACCGGCTTAAACTGGTGCTCAGGAATGCGCTATTGCTACATATTGAAAATTATTGAGCTTATCTTTTGTGATATTTGTAAAAGGCATCACAATAGAGATGCGGTACACGTATTGATACACTTTTAACATAAATATCATACAGCTGGAGACTTCAGGTGACTCAACCTGGACCACCAGTTTAAGCCGGTCCGACTATACTAATAATTTTCATGGTATCCTCAACAGCTTACTCGCAGCGGATCAAGGCAGTGAATCACGAACTAGTGGACAAAATACTACAGACTGATTACGAAGACATTCCAGCAGCCTTACATGAGAACACAAGTGCGTGCCACCTACCGGAGAGCCGCCTTTCTCTGCTCCTGCACAAACAGACGCTGCTCTTCCTCCTGCTGCAGGCGCTACCGCAGTCCCTGAAGGAGGTGGAGGACGCGGCGCACGACCCTGAGATTACCGATTACATCTTCAGGCCAGAGAGTAAGTCAAGGGAAGGAAGAGGGCACCGTCAATAACACTATAGTCGCCACTGCATTTATATCGTCAGGCGCCATATATTCCAAATTTTAGCATCAGTACAGATTTGTATGTGTCACTGAAGAGGCATGCATAGTAGCTTATATTATGTAGCTGTCTTTAGTGGCACATACACATTAGTAGTGATGCTAAAATTCGTAATAATTATATGGTGCCCGGCGACATTAGTGCAGTGGCGACTATGATGTTATTGACGGTAGTATATCAAGTTACAGTAATATCAAGTAATACCAGAACACAATTTAGTACAATGAAACTGAACCATCGTTTAGTTTTCTATTCTACATAAGTTACCAGTTGTCAATCACAAATAAAAGACGTGGTTGTGGTGGCGATGAGTTACTTAAACCATGATAAGTTTCCAACATTAAGTTTCCTTCCCACAATTCTACATTAAGTAACCAGTTGTAAATCACCAATAAATGACGTGGTTGTGGTAGCGAGCACTGTCCCACCCACACACCTGTCTCACACCCACCCACACACCTGTCACACACCCACACACCTGTCCCACACCCACACACCTGTCACACTCACACACCTGTCACACACCCACACACCTGTCCCCCCCCGACACACACACAGAGTTACTAAGCCTCCCTTCCTTGCCCCTTCTCACCTGGACACAGAGAAGGCGGTGTTTGACGTGCACACCTGCCGCCAGTGTTACGCCCTGGACGCCAACGGGGTGTGTCGCGAAGTCTTCTTCTGCAAGAATGGACAGGACGTGTTCAGCAGAGTCTCACGTCGCCGCGCCATCGTTGGGTGACGAGGCCCTCATATACCTGCAGTAAGGTGGTGGTGGTGGTGTGGGTGCAGGAGGCGGTGAAGCAGGAGGACCAGCAGTAGTACTTGTGTCCAGGCCTTCCATCTGATCTGCTGAATGAAAACACACCTTGTGATACATGACTGTAATATGTATATTATTATTCTGCTTAAATTATTGACTGTATAAAATCACACACACACACACACACACACACACACACACACACACACACACACACCGCACAATAAAGTATACCCCCTGATGATAGTGTTTAGCAGGACCTACCTGGTGAGGGCACGTGCAGTCCTGTGCCGGAGGAGCCAGGGCCAGCATGTGAGGCGGAGGGTTAGTGAGGGAAGGAAGGAAGGCAGGAAGGCAGGAATGAGAATCAACAGGTGTCAGTACTTGTTTATTGTCCGGGTACACGACGCACAGCTGTACGACGGAGTGGAGTGTCTCGCTCAGGGGGTCTAAGAATGAGGGGCCGCGCCGACAAGGGAAGCACGCACGGGACGGCTTCAACACTCTCCTTATAACAAAAACATTCCAGAGGTTCTCCAAGCTGCTCACGACAAGTCTTAAAAACTCGGTGCGCGACATAACGCTGGATTCACGTATAGTTGATCTTCTCAGAGATTCACAAGGTTACATTTGTATGGATTAGATTAGTCTGTGCGGCCCAGGTGTGGCGGCTGCTGGTCCGGTGTGAGGGAGAATGAATAGCTGCCTTGGTGAGCCAGGTGGTGCGAGGCCCTGACGCAGTGCCCAGCTCGACCACCGGGACACAGCTGGGCACAGTTGCCGCCTGACACCAATTTGCCCTATAGGAGAGGTTTCAGCGAGTCCCGTGCGCGCTTTGCTTGCCCCTAGCCAACCACGTGCGCCCTCGGTTTGCCCGAAGCCAATGGCGTGCGCGCTCGGCTTGCCCGGTCGGCGCCTCATCTCTAAGGAACAAACACGAGGCAGCGCTAGAAAGTCGTAGCTATGAAAAAGTAAGTAGAAAAATATTTCGCTAGAGATGACAACAAGGATACCCTCTCTGGCAACATTATTACAAATAACATTTGTTTTGATTACACTACATGATTGTGATACACTCGAACACACAATTGGCACAGCAAGGGTTAAACTTTTTTTGTAGCTTTTTTATATGTATATATATATAGTTTGGCTTGTCTTCCTCACTACCGCGCCGCCGTCCTCCTCCACCCTCGACAAACAGGGAAGAAATGTTGACTTCCATTGATTCATAATTGTGTTTTGGACATGATAGAGTCTTAATGATTGTAACATCCCGCAACAGTGGTGTTCAAGGCGCCTGCGATACACACACAGAATGCACGCAGCTATGATGGCGAGAACCCGCAAGTATGTGTAACCCCCTCGATAAATAATGCTTGATTAAATTTCATATATTGATTTTACATGTTTATTGTATTTGATTGATTGAATTTTATATACGATGATTAACTTATCGATTAATTTTATTGTATTCATTTAATGTAAGTGCGTTGGGTGATTGGGTGAGGCCCGGTGATGATTGTGATGATGGTGATGGTGATGGTGATGATGGTGATAGTGATGGTGATAGTGGAGGAGGAGGACGCGGCGCCGCTAACATAAGCCCGCCCAGGGCCGCCTCACAGCCCGCCACATAACAAGGATACGAACACACCAACAGACGGCTGCCCGGCCATCCCGCACTCACATCACGGCTTTTTGTAGCGTTTTTATGTCACACTTATGTCCAGCGAAACAGGACACACACAAACACATCTTTTTATATACTATTTATATATATAGTAATCCCCGCCATCACTTTTTTTTTTATAAAGCTAAACAACAGCCTCGCGCGCCCACGAAGGTATGTATGTATGTATGTATGTATGTATGTATATATGTATGTATGTCGACGAATAGTATGTATATATATGTATGTATTTTTTTTTACCCATTGACGCAGCTATACAAATATTTCATACAAGCCCTTTGAGATAACATATATGCATGCGGTATGTGAAATAACAATGTACATTTAATGGGAATGAGAGTATTTCTGTTTTTTTTTTATATATATCACACAGTACAAATGGCTGAGGACCAACGGAGGAGCTGTTCCCAGGGACCGAGGCGGGGGGGGGAGGGGGGGGGAGGGTCTCTGGCGACGCGAAATTAAAGAGATGTCAAGAAAAATGTCTGGTGACGCTAAATTAAAGAAATGTCAAGAGATATAAAGAGAAAATTTAAAAAAAGCAACAAATGCAAAAGACACAATTACTTAATGAAGAGGGAAGGGTTTCTGGCGACGGTAAATTAAAGAAATGTTAATCTGGTGACGCTAAAGTAAAGAAATGTTTAAGAAAAATGAGGATGAAAATGAAAAAAAAAGTAACAAATACGAAAGAGACAATTACTTATGTAGTTAATAATGTTGACAAAAATGACAACAATAATAATAATAATATTCATGAAAAACAATAAAACTATGTGAAAATAAAATAATACACAAGGGATTAAATAAAAAGAAACTTAAAGACAAGACAGATGAAAATGAAAGAAAGACGAAAATGAAGAAAAAAACGACAACACAAACAAACACACACACAAACAAACAAACACACACACACACACACACACACACACACACACTCACACACACACACACACACACACACACACACACACACACACACACACACACACACACACACACACACACACACAGGGAGGCGGTAGCGGAGTGGTTAGCGTCTCCGACTGGCGTTCTCGGTGAACCCGAGTTCGATCTCCGAAGAAACCCAAAACCTTTCTGCACCGTCGAGTGGCCTAAGAACACCCACATGCCCTGCCCATCAACTCTACCTTCGATTGCGAGTGCATCGGAGGACACAGGGGGGCGGCATGAGCCTCTAATCACAGGCGTCACTATAAGAATCCTGCCTGCGCCACCACGGGCGAGGACCAACCATCAGAGCCCTCAAGTGAACCTCCAGAGCCTACCATCCGAGCCCTGGATCACCACTGCCTACAGGCGCTATAGGCACAAATGTTGAAAAAAAAAGAAAAAAAAATACAGTCACACACACACACACACACACACACACACACACACACACACACACACACACACACACACACACACAACACACACACATGAACGAATAAGGAAAAACAAGATAGAGGAATACAAGTTAACGAAACGAAGAGGAGAAAAAGATACAGACTAAAAATAAAAAAAGACGAGGAAGTGGGAGAAAAAGGGGACCACCAGAGACCCTTAAGTGACGTACAGAACCTTCGAGAGGAGCGGGGTGGGGGGGCAGGGTGGTCTAGGGGAGTGAGGAGTACCGCCCCGCCCCGTAATCCGCCCCGCCCCGCCCCGGTGAAGAGATAAGTCACTACAGTACTCATACACACTATGAGAATCTCCATTTTGTGTCGCCCAATCGACAGAAAGAACGAGACATGAAAATTATACACGAACATCATCATCATCATCATTATTATCATTATTGTTATTATTATCATCATTATGTTTTTACAGAAGTGTTTGAGGGGAAGGAGGGGAGATATTTCGTACGACACACACACACACACACTCTCTCCTCTCTCTCTCTCTCTCTCTCTCTCTCTCTCTCTCTCTTCTCTCCTCTCTCTCTCTCTCTCTCTCTCTCTCTCTCTCTCTCTCTCTCTCTCTCTCTCTCTCTCATCTCTCTCTCTCTCTCTCTCACACACACACACACACACACTAACACACACACACACACACACACACACACACACACACACACACACACATCTCTCCTTCCCCCACATAACCTTCCATACGCACGAAGGCTGACCAAAAAAATAATTATCAATCACATTTTTCACTGTTTTTTTTATATATAGTAGTAGGTTGTACAGTGTCGTTGATCGCCTACTGTTCCGGGAGCTGAGTTCGGCGGTGGAGAAGCGAGAGTGGAGTGAAGGGCTGAATGCAACACCTGAACGGCCTCCACTTGTTATATTATGATTAGCCGGATTCTGTTTCTGTCCCCTCTCTCCAAGGTGGTGTGTTGCTCTCCGTGTTGAGAAAAGACGCGGAGTTGGGACTGTCCCTGAGTGCGAGAGTATGTATGATAAGGAAGCCAATGATCCGGCCCAACGTACAGGTTATACAGTGGATTATAATGTCCGGCGTTTAACAAAGTCCAGCGTAAGACTTCAGTATGTGCTATGATAACGACTCCATGGAAAAACGAGCGTGGAGGAATGAAAAAAAAAAAAAAAAAAAAAAATTTTGTTATGTATCCACCTGTGACGCTGTGTTACGCTGTGTTACGCTGCCAACACTCTGTGAATGTCCAATTGAATGAGAGATACACGACTCTAAACCGGAAGAAAGCACGTCAATACTTCAGCTCAGTAATATCTAGATGATGAAATGCATATGGAATATCACAAGGAAAATATCGGTAGGAAGGAGTCAAGCTCGACGTGTAAAAGTACCTCGAACCTTAGAAAACAACAGATCTTGAGAACATGAGGAGGAGCAGCACCGGATGACAAGGCGCCTCAGTCTCGCGCCGCCCAAGACTTCGCGGCGCCACCGAGGCCTGAGTGCGTCTGCTGTGCTTTGGACGCCACACAGCTCGAGCCCCGCTGAAGGCGAGCGAGACACTGTCCCCAACACTCAACATGCACTCATGCCTGACAGCCAACGCTGGAGTGAGCGGAATATTCTGTCTCATTGGAATGATTTCTTATTGCATGGTTCTGTTATCCATCCAGGCGGTCACTGCGTCGCCGCGGCCACCAAGGCTGCCTCGGGGGCGTGTGTGGTTCCACCTGCTACTACTACTTCTATCGCCTCTGTCGCGACCTCTATCACGTCCTGGCAACACCCGGTGAGCGTGGTGTGCGCGGCGGTCCTGCGGTGTGGAAGAATAAGCGTCGGAGCAGGAGCACGCGGCCTGCCGGAGTGCTTGGGTCACCTTCTGCGGGGGTGAGGGGAGGCGGGAGAGACGCCCTAGGCAGGAGGAGGAGGAGGAGGAGGAGAAGGGAGGGGAAGGAGGGGAAGGAAGAGAGTCCGGGAGGGAGCCGACCCGTTATGGAGGAACACAGCTCTGCACCAACATGAAAGTGACGAACCATACACACAGTCACATCGACAGAAGAAAATTCGCGCACAAAACAGGACTTCGAGTGACCTTGATTCACGGTTATGTTCGTCAATCCGCATAATACCAAAATTAAAACCAATTTTTAAGTTTTACTGTTTTTGTTGTTTTCTGCGTGTGACTTTTCTCGTCCACAGCAAGAGAAATTTCAAACAATTTACTGCCACTCCATCAGATTTCCTTCCCACGACTACACATGGGAAATATCTATATATTATTGTCAATTTGTCTTCCTTCTATTACCTATTCTTATTCAAATCAATCAAACCCGCTCACTTGTCCCTCCCTCCCTCCCTCCCTCCCTCCCTCCCTCATTTTCCCTTCCCTCCCTCACTATATATTTTCTAGACAATAAGCGTAATATTTTCACAGCTTTTCGCATTATACACACTTTTTTATATTTTTAGTTCCAGGAAACTTCTACTACAAAGGGGCGGAAGTCGTCACCTGAACAAGTCAAGTCTGAGTTTGTGTCGGAAGTTATAATATATATATATATATATATATATATATATATATATATATATATATATATATATATATATATATATATATATATATATATATATATATATATATAAGTATTTCCTAAGTCTTTATGTGCACAGGTTTTGTAACGAGAGGGAATACAAAACAAAAAGAAACCTTGTATTAAACGTCCTAAGATTGAACTGCAGCACATACCAACTACAATTGTCTGGGTTGAAGAAAAAAATGAATGGCTAGATTTGTGGAAATTATTGTCTTGGTGTGGTAGTGTGCAGGTAGTTTATGGTAATTATAATAGTTGTTGTTGTTGTTGTTGTTAGTTGTGGTAGTGGTGGTTGGCCATGATTAGACCAAAACTAAGGATGCCTTATTTTTTCTTTCTCTGTACGGACGTTTGTTGAATTGTCTGTTTCATAATGTTTAATGTTATTGGCTGAAGTTGTATGTTTACCTCGACCTGTGCCTACCTGTGTGTGTGTGTGTGTGTATGTGTGTGTGTGTGTGTGTGTGTGTGTGTGTGTGTGTGTGTGAGTGAGTGAGTGAGTGAGTAAGTGAGTGAGTGAGTGTGTCTGTGTGTGTGTATGTGTGTATATGTGTGTGTGTGTGTCCGACAAAAAAAGTTTGTTACAGTTGCATGCCTACAGTTATGGAATAGTCTGTTGTTCGTCACGCGTTACTACACATTAGCACGTTTGCTGGTGTGACCTAAGCTTAAAAGGGGTTTGTCTTCCTCTCTCATTATGATATTAAATTACCTGACCATCGAATCACCTACAGCGAGTTCATAGAGACAGGTGTGCTACGATGTGCATTATACACCTGCACATCAACACACACACACGCACACACACACACACGGGAAGTACACATGCAAACACACACCAACACCCATGGGCCTGCAAACACGTACACACACACACACACACACACACAACATAGGGAAGGAAAGAGCAGAGTATCACAGAGAAATAAGAGTAACAAGTAACGGTTGGCGTCTGCATTCTTGAGAGACAGATTGAATGACCTCCTCCAGACGTCTGGTGACCTGACCTTACGTGATATGAGGTCACGGAGCATCAGGATACAAAAGGGTACATAATACTCCACCTGAGGTCACACCCACGTCCATATACACACTCACACACACGCACACACACACATGCACACATACAAACGGGACCAACTCTGCCTTATCTTCTTCACACACAGTTGAGATAAGGATCCCCTGTACTAAATCCTATGGTTTTTAGGTCCATTTCGAGGACACACTAAGGCTGCCCGAGCTTTCCACGACTCCCGACTGCCCGAGAGTTACGTACAAACAACGACAACCTTACATTGAGACTGAGACGGCAGGTGAAGATTTGCCAGGTGAAGGAAGGTGAAGTTACGAAGGAGCCATTCCGACGGTGCCAGACGTTTATGCTCTTCTGTTTAACCTCCCAGTGTCTTTATTTCGGCGTTAGTAGTGGTGGTAGTTGTAGTGGTAGTTGTGGTAGTTGTAGTGGTAGTTGTGGTTGTGGTGGTGGTGGTTAGGTGCAGCAGGAAGAGGAAGAGGAGGGGGAGAAAGACCCGTCGCTATAGTCCATAATCAAAAGACTCCCACTCGCTGAACTTAGAGTCTTGTTTCTGGAGTCGCTGTTGACATGCCTCCAGATACGAGTCGTTGATTCTGTACATGCCTGAGTTGGCTTGGAACATGAGGGTCTCCAGAATCCTTTCGTTCTTGATTGCCTTGCTTGGTAATACGATCTGCCGAGGGAGGAAACAGCTGACCAAGGGCGACAAGGCACACACACACACACACACACACACACACAGAGAGAGAGAGAGAGAGAGAGAGAGAGAGAGAGAGAGAGAAGATAAGATACTTTGATCCTATCTAGACACTTTGCAAGTACCAACTACAAGGTTATTGACTATACAAAGCGCCACCACGTCAGCACGAACTAGGCGGACTCGAACCGCTGACCGAATGCGCAGGGACGCTGCACATTGCGAGCTCACGTCTCTACCAACCATGCCACCCTGACGGGTAGAGAGAGAGAGAGAGAGAGAGAGAGAGAGAAACCGAGGTGGGACTTTGTGGGAAGATGTTAGTCAAATCTACTTGTTAAAGGGATGAATAGCAAGACAATCAAGTTAGTTCAGACAATAGACAGTCAAGTATTCAAGTAGTTAGTTAGTTAGACAATCAAGTTAGATTCTAATTGACTCTACCAAAGAACAGAAGGCAATAGAATCCCTGATGTGCCCTATTGACAAGGTCTACGCTATATAAAGCACCAATAACGAATTAGAGTATCCACTAAATCTTAGCAATAACCTATCAAGTCTACACTACTAAGGCTTGAGAGAGAGGAAATTGGTTTTGAGAATATACTAATCAAAACTTCTCTGTGTGGTTATTATTGACTATCATTACCCAGTGACTCATTATCAACACCTTTTGTATCATCAACTTGCTCCTCAAACTTCCGTCTGACCCTTTGATTCAGCTATTTGTTGTTAGTCTACTGTCTACATTGCAGAGCAGACCACTGACTTAGGACACGAGTGAGTGTGGTCTCTTCTCGTACCTCTATGTAACTCTACAGAACAATATTACTCTACCACCACCCACTCTACCATTACAGAACTCTGCAATGCTTCTATGTAACTCTCCAGAACAATATTACTCTATCACCACCCACTCTACCATTACAGAACTCTGCAATGCTTCTATGTAACTCTACAGAACAATATTACTCTACCACCACCCACTCTACCATTACAGAACCCCGCAATGCTTCTATGTAACTCTACAGAACAATATTACTCTACCACCACCCACTACACCATGACAGAACCCGGATCGCCTTCTTACCTTGATGAGATCCTGTGGGGAGATCCTGTATAGCTTCAGATCCCTCGTCAGCCTTTCCATGATGCATCGGAACTCCACGCGAGAGTCGGCCTTCGAAGCGCCCTTGACCTTGACGCGGTTCTTGGCCCACGCCAGCATCGCCTCGAACTTCGTGATCTCAGCCACCTCCAGGTTTCTCGACATCATCATGTTCACCATAGACTCGGACAGCTGGAGGAAATCTATTGAATGGAACACCTGTAAAAGAAGAAGACCATTAGCTAGGAGGGAGACAAGGAAGTACAACAACACTTATGCAGAAAAGAAGACAAATGATATTCCTTGTAGTGAATCAAATCTCTTTTCCCGTTTGAGTGTGAACATAAACAAAATGTATATCTGAAGAAGTCTGAAGATGACTGAAGGACCAAGGATCATGTCTACTTCAAGAGAGTTAAGTCACATTACATTATGTTACATGCAGAAAATAAGAAAGTTTCTGCAGAAAATAAGACCCCTGACATTGCTCGCAGTGAATAGAATCTCTTTTCAGGTTTGAGCGTGAATGAAAAAAAAGTCTGAAGATGATGCCTGAAGGACCAAGGATGACGTCTGCTTCTGAGCCTAAAGAGAGTAAGGTCACTAAGTCTTGCGATGCTGACCTGCACGGCGCGGGTCTCCACGAAGGCGAGGATCATGTTGACCAGCTCGGAGGCGGAGGTGTAGCGCCAGTAGTAGTTCTCAAGGCTACTCAGCATATTGCACACCTGTGGGAGAAAACTTAGCTTGACGCAGGTAGGACAACGCTTATGAAATGTCATTAACTCATACACTTCATACACTTCTTTCATGTTAATTCAATCTCTCACTTCTTCATCTCCATTAAATTCCTTTTCTTTTATCCATCAATTCATCCATCCTGCTTAATTTTCTTTTCCACTCCTTCAAACCTCAACGTGTATTTCTTGCCACATTACATAAGAACATACGAAAACAAGGAAGCTACAAAAGGCCCTGAGACCTACACGTGGTGATTTCTATAGAAACACGTGGTAGTTCCTATAGAAACACGTGGTAGTTCCTATAGAAACACGTGGTAGTTCCTGTAACACGTGGTAGTTCCTATAGAAGCACGTGGTAGTTCCTGTAACACGTGGTAGTTCCTGTAGAAACACGTGGTAGTTCCTGTAACACGTGGTAGTTCCTATAAAAACACGTGGTAGTTCCTGTAACACGTGGTAGTTCCTATAGAAACACGTGGTAGTTCCTGTAACACGTGGTAGTTCCTGTAGAAACACGTGGTAGTTCCTGTAACACGCGGTAGTTTCTATAGAAACACGTGGTAGTTCCTGTAACACGTGGTAATTCCTATAGAAACACGTGGTAGTTCCTGTAACACGTGGTAGTTCCTATAGAAACACGTGGTAGTTCCTGCAACACGTGGTAGTTCCTATAGAAACATGTGGTAGTTCATGTAACACGTGGTAGTTCCTGTAGAAACACGTGGTAGTTCCTGTAGAAACACGTGGTAGTTCCTGTAACACGTGGTAGTTCCTGTAGAAACACGTGGTAGTTCCTGTAACACGTGGTAGTTCCTATAGAAACACGTGGTAGTTCCTGTAGAAACACGTGGTAGTTCTTGTAGAAACACGTGGTAGTTCCTGTAACACGTGGTAGTTCCTGTAGAAACACGTGGTAGTTCCTGTAACACGTGATAGTTCCTATATAAATACGTGGTAGTTCCTGTAACACGTGGTAGTTCCTGTAACATGTGATAGTTCCTGTAGAAACACGTGGTAGTTCTTGTAACACGTGGTAATTCCTGTAACACGTGGTAGTTCCTGTTCTACATTCCAAACATCTCACTACATACTCACCACTTCAATGCGGAGGAACTGCTTGGCGTGGTGAAAGCAGGCCTGAAGCAGCTCTGGCAGGTCGTAATGCTCGGCAGCACAGATGAGGCCCGGGATGGTGATGCAGGTCAGGGGACAAGAACCCGTGTGAAGGTAGTCCAGCAGAATCCTTAACGTCTCAGACTCAAATTCGATGATGGTGAACTGTCGAGGGTGACGTCAGGTTAGGTCAGGGTACAGGGCTGTGCTTCTTAGGGTTTACAAGGTACTGATAGGGTCTGGAGTAGCTAGGAATAGTACTGGGTTATGGGTCTTAAAGAGTTGAGTCATGGTTTGATAAAATGGCTAAACGTCAGTTGAGGTTTCGTCGGTGGTTTTTTCAGTATGTGAGGCTGTTTGAAGGTCGGATTACATGCCTGTGATGTTGAAAGTAAAGAAGTTGTGTTACAGTACGTTACAGAAAGTTTATTTTTTTGCCGGTGTTTGGATTAGCTGAGATTAATCTTTAGCTGTGTGGTTATGAGACTCACGAGATGTTTAGATTACAATGGAAGGTTTAATGGTGGCTTTGTTCGTCACTCTGGAATCACTTCACGCATCACTTCAAGGCACGGCAGCCAATAGGTCATATTTTTTTCAGCATTAACTCACAACAAGATTATTCAACATAAATAATTCCGTTTCCTTGTTAGTGTCACAGCCGCCCACTCAATAAAACCATACTGGAGTTTTTGAAGATCATATTTATACATGAAAAAGGGGCCACATCAAAACATAAAGGGCCACACGGAGTCTTTTTCTGGGCCACACCAAACCACTCGTGTAGACCTACGTATATGGTCACTTGGCAAACCCATACTGGACCACTAGCAAGACTCAAACCACACAACTAAAACAAAGCCAAATCAGGTCAAAAGAAGATGGAAAATGACTGGCTGATACAAACGTCGTCAAATTCTACTCAAGAAGTCAAAGAAGAAAGAAAAGTCACCGTAAAAGTAGTCTTAAAGTTACTCGTCAAATGGTGGTGTTTGGTCTGATTCGTAACAATGCACGACTTCGTTACCATGGATCAATGTGAGGTCAAGGTCAGTGGGGCATGAGTGAGGGAGGTGAGCCCATACCTTTTTTTAACATTACAAAGGACTGGCCAAGGGGAAAAAAAAGAAACAACAAAAAGCTTAGTTGCCAGTACCTATAAAGAAGACAGTAAGATA
>JACEEZ010000013.1:37500-47500 GCA_016584305.1 Chionoecetes opilio | reverse complement strand
GTGTGTGTGTGTGTGTGTGTGTGTGTGTGTGTGTGTGTTGTGTGTGGTGTGTGTGTGTGTGTGTGTGTGTGGTGTGTGTGTGTCTGTGTGTGTGTGTGTGTGTGTGTGTGTGTGTGTGTGTGTGTGTGTGTGGTGTGTGTGTGTGTGTGGGGGTGTGTGTGGGTGTGTGTGTGTGTGGGGTGTGTGTGTGTGTGTGTGTGTGTGTGTGTGTGTGTGTGTGTGTGTGTGTGTGTGTTGAAATCACAATCAATTTAAGGGTTGTTTATTTAACTGTCTATTCCTTTTTGTTCATAATTATGTTCAAAAGAGAAACATAACGTTGAAAAATTATTCACATGAAAAAAACAAAATACAAGTTGCTCTCTGGATAAAATATCAATTAACGGACATAATATATACAAAAAAAAACAATTTATGAGTAAAAAAGCAGGAAATATTAAAATTGTTGAAAAAAAAATGATTTACTGATCACCGAAAATTAAAAAATATATAAAACCTGCAAAAAATATGATAATGGCGGTGTATTTACAAAGATCATTATTGATTGACACCTTTAGCCAGCCTTTACTGGGGTAAATGTAAGGGGCAGGGGGAAACAAGAAAGGCAGTGGGGGTGAGGGGGGAGGGGGAGTGTGCCTAGTTAATCTAGTAGTCGGGGGAGGGGAGGGGGGGAAGAGGGGAACACGTGTAGGTAGAAGGGGGAAGAGAGAGGGGGGGAGAATGGAGCATCACAGATATCCACCAATGTACTATGTGTGTGTTAGGAACTATGTGGTTTTAGCAATGTTAGTAGTAGTGGCAGTGACAGTAGTGGTAGTGGTGGTGGTTAGGGCCAGACACACGTGCTGGAGTGGTGGTGGTGGTGGTGAATAGTGGCAGTGGTAATGGTAGTGGTAGTGGTAGTGGTAGTGGTAGTGGTAGTAATGGTGGTGGTGGTGGTAAGGGCCAGACACACGTGCTGGAGTGGTGGTGGTGGTGAATAGTGGTTGTGGTAGTGGTAGTAGTGGTGGTGGTGGTGGTGAATAGTGGCAGTGGTAGTGGCAGTGGTAGTGGTGGTGGTGATGGTGGTGGTGGTGGTCAAGTTGTCGTGCACAGAATCGAGTGTTACCGTACTTGGGTTTGGCGTCGCTCCGAGGTCTGCGGCACCATCACACGTACCTCCGTCTGACAAAGCCGCGCCCGGTCCACCTTCCCTCCGTCCGCACACACACTGAGACGCGGGACTGCCAGGGCGTTCTTCTCACCCTGCCGGTCCTTGCCTTCCTTTCCTGTCAGTGGCAAGGGGATATACAGAACTTCCCTATGCTGATCGACTGAGTGACTGTTTGTACTGACTGACTAATTATATGAACCTAAATAATTGAAACATTAATCAAACCTAACCTAACCTTACTGACTGACTTATTGTATGCAGACTCACTGATTGACTGAGTGAACTGATCGACTGAGTGACTGTTTCTACTGACTAATTCTATGAACCTATACCTAAAATTAATAAAAACCTAGCCAAACTTAACCTAACGTAACCTAACCTGACTAACTGATTGTATGCAGACTAACTGACTGACTGGTTGAAGTGATCGAACACAGTGATCGCCTAACAGACGGTATGTGTGAAATGACTGACTGACTGATTGATTGTATGTAGACTCACTGATTGACTGGGTGAACTGATCGGCTAACTAACAGACGGTGTGTGGAATGACTGACTGACTGCCTAACTAACAAACAGTGTGTGGAATAACTGACAGATTGGGTGAACTGACTGACTGACTGACTGACTGACTGACTGACTGACTGACTGACTGATTCACCAAGTACAAAAGTGGCATCGTAGCTTCAAAGGTCACGTGACGCCAAACATTGATCACAGGAAAACAACCGTGACACAAATACCCAAATATTACCTTTGAAGATAAGGAAATATAAAAAGTCTACAGGTTTGTACTATAGGCTGAAACATTAATGGGGGAAAATAAATGTGGACAACAGTCGAGTGTATCGCCATTAACATTACAACTCTGACTCGCGGTTCAATTAATGGCGCAGATTTTTTTCTCTTTTACTTTAATGAATGGAAATTAGCATCCATTCGATTATCCTTTAATACTTACTCATACCTATGAAATGGTTCCTTTAAAAAGAGACAACAAAATAAGTGATGCGATAAACTGGCAACATATTGAATCCTTGACCTTCTCCGACAACTCTATCATATACTCATTTTTTTCTACCTATATTTTTTTCAAGTGAAATCAACGGTGCATTTATCTGTATAATTGGCGTGAAGGCCTTAATGCACCTCTAAATCTATATATGTAAAATCAAGAGCGAGAAAAAAGGGTCACTAACACTTATATAGAAGCTCCCTAAGGAATACTACACTTGTCACGCGTCCAAACCTGAGCAGTCTTGCGAGGAGGCCCACTTCTTTTTGTCCTCCACGGAGAGCCTGTCGTTCTTCTTGGAGGACCTTCCCCAGCCCGAGGTGAGGGTGCCGAGGCGGGAGAAGGCGCGCATCACGATGGGGGAGTTGGGAACGCTCTTAGGCCGCGGCGTCTCGATGTCAGGCACCTGCAAGTACTCGAGTCAGGACCAGGCGGCGGCGAGGGTTACTCCGGCAGGCTCGCGGCGGTGATGGTATGAATTGATAACTAATGAAACTGTAATTGTGCTAGTGAGCTTTTTTTACGATAAGCGTCCGAAACTCTGTATTTGATGATGTGTTGTAGTATTACTGACACTATTTGACAATGACAGCCTGGAATTATATATAATACTTAATATTCGATGTATGATTATGCCTGTATATATTATATAGTATGTATTATGTGAGGACTTGTCAAGTAACTACGTAAATACCTCCTACCTTTAATAATAAGGAATACTGATGAGGTTACAGCATGAAATTCTAAAACTATTTAGACTTACGATGACTGACTGACTTCTACTTACAAAATATGATCTGCAAACCTTGATCGAGTGTATCGAAACAAAATAAAATACTAGATAGAAACAAAGTACTAGCTAGAAAATATATTCAAGCCTTTCTCGAATTTTTTTTTCTTTGTGTGTAATAACCAGGCATCATGTGAGCCTTGGCAGAGGACTCACCTGAAGGAAGTTGGAGCTTTTGGGTTTGTGTGAGGGCGAGTGCAGGGTGGGGACGGCGCGCGCCAGGATGTCCGCTACAGACACTTGAGGGGAGCCGAAGCCCGTGCTGAAGCCGTACAGCATCTCCTGGAACACCCTGAGGAGGAAGAAAAAAGATGGGGCGTGAAGATGAGGCGTAATAGGAAGAAAATGGCACTGAGTAAATTTTGTTTCTATTTACATCACAAAGGAGGGTAAAGGGCAAAAAAAAGAGGTAACAAAAAGCCCGCTCAGTTGCCAGTCCCCATAAAGAAGACAGTAAGAGAATAAAGAAATGCGGGGTGGGCCAATTTAGTTCAGGAGGGGTCTTATCACTCCTCTCTTGAAACGATTTAAGTCTCATGCTTAAAATTATGCCTATGTTTACCTGATAATATGGTTAACTATGATGAAATACAACTGTAATTTAGAAAAACCATACTATTCCCTTCTCCTGGCATCAAATATTAGTCAGTAAGCAGCAAAGGGTCAGGATTCTTCACCTCATTAAAAACAGAAGACTATACTATAGATAGAAAATATAATCAAGCCTCTAAATATAATCAAGCCTATAAAAATCAAGCCTTTAAATAGAATCAAGCCTCTAGATATAATCAAACCTCTAAAAATGAAGCCTCTAAAAATCAAGCCTCTAAATATAATCAAGCCTCAAATATAATCAAGCCTGTCCTCCCCTCACCTGCTCCTCACTCCCAGGATGGCCCTCACGCCGTACAGCTTGAACTTCTCCTTGCTTGACCCAACCAGGAAGGTCACATCGAAGAGCACGTTGTTGAACTGGTTGTCGCTGTTGTGGAAGGCACGGGTGAAGTCCTTAGCCAGCTGTTCGTGCCCCTCGAACAGGTCCCTCACAGAGTCCAGTAAGGGTGAGGACGGCCGCATGTGACCAATAGGGCGCCACGAACCACGTCTGAGGGCACGGCAAACACCATCAGCAGAAGGGCATGACAGATAAAAAAATAATATATTCAGATTTAAAAAAGAAATAGGGAGAAACTGGTTCACAAATAAGGTGGTAAATGATTGGAATGGATTCAGTAGACAGGTAGTTAATGCGGAGTCAATAGGGAGTTTTAAAATGAGGCTAGACAATTTCATGAATGGGGATAAAAGGTGGATGTAGGTAGTGTTAAGTAACAGGAACTTTTTGTTTGTTTTACATCACAAAGGACTGGCCAAGAAAAAAATAAAAAAAATAACACAAAGCCCGCTTAGTTGCCAGTCCCTATAAAGAAGACAGTAAGAGATTATAAAAAGGGGGGTGGGCCAATTTAGTTCGGGAGGTGTCTTGTTACTCCTCTCTGGAAAAGATTTAAGTCGTAGGACGGTGGAAAAATAGAAACAGAAAGAGAGTTCCAGGGTTTACCAGTGAAGAGGATGAAAGCGTGAAGATACTGGTTAACTCTTGTATTATATTATTGTACAAAATGCGGGAAAAGTCATAAGGTATTACTGACGAAGATAAACAGATGAACGAAGACTGACCTGTAGGGCTTGGGGATCTGGCCTGTCTCGGCGTGGTTCTGCAGGTTGTTGACAAGGTCCTCGAGCATCTGGGAGCGGGTACGGTCCTGCATGCGTGCGAACTTGGGCGCGGAGTAGGAGGCACGTTCTCCGTTCACAATTTTGGTGAGGAGCCATTCGCGGAACATGGGGCCCTTCTCGAAACAGCTCTGCTCAAACAGGTAAGGCTTGTAGGCGCCCACCTCGTCTCGCGACACCACGGCCACCTACACATAGCAGAGTTGTAGGTGAGGGGGTTACTGCTTGTCTGGCGGTGAGTCGAGAGTCGGGGATTTACTACTAATTTTTTATAGATTTTAACACTGTTCCTTATATAAGTCTGCAGCAATGTCAGGAGCGGGTCAACTTCGTCACGATGAAATGATACACTTTCTGATAAACCTAATACAATACTTGATAAACCTGACACCTGATAAAAAAAACCTGACAAAACCTGACACTGATAAACCTATACAATGCGTTGGTTCTAGTGACCAATATTGCCGCAAAAAAAACTCAAACACAATCTTCGGTTTACGATACTTTTTATAATAATTGTATAAATAAAAAAAGCTACATTTGGAGATGTTTGGAGGCTACACAAAACAAACGGGCATATAGGAGAGCTGTGATGCACGTGAATTATTATGTGTTGAACAATTCCACACTCACTGAGAGATGAAATAAGACTGAGAGAGTATTCCTGCCATGCACTTAAACTAAACCATGAAGAGCTGAAGGAAATTATTAACACAGGGTGGCTAAGTGTGAATGGGTGGACAGGTGTGGATTGGATGACAGGTGTGAGTGTGTGACAGGTGTGGATGGGTGACAGGTGTGGATGAGTGGACAGGTGTGAGTGGGTGGACAGGTGTGGATGGGTATACAGGTGTGATGCCTGGAGAGGTGTGGATAGATGGACAGGTGTGGATGGGTGAACAAATGTGAGTGGATGACCAGATGTGGATGGCTGGACAGGTGTTAATGGATGACCAGTTGTGAGTGGATGAAAAGGTGTTAATGGATGACCAGTTGTGAGTGGATGAAAAGGTGTTAATGGATGACCAGTTGTGAGTGGATGAAAAGGTGTTAATGGATGATCAGTTGTGAGTGGATGAAAAGGTGTTAATGGATGATCAGTTGTGAGTGGATGAAAAGGTGTTAATGGATGACAAGCTGTGAGTGGATGAAAAGGTGTGGAATTCGTGGACAGGTGTAAGTTTTCATTTATTTATTTATTTATTTATTTATGTTTACGTTGGAGCCTAAAAAAAGGGAGTTGGAGTGGATGAAGAAGTATGAGTATAAATTCACCTCGTATCGCGTAGGCTTGAACTTGATCCTGGGGCTGGTCCTGACGACGATGAAGGTGTGGAGGAAGTGGGACTTGATGCAGGCGGGGGAGAAGGGCGTGTTGTCCGCCTCCAGGAACACCACGCACACGATGTCGTTGCCGATGTGTCGTTTCCTCTGAAGCTGTGAATCAGACAAGTATAACGAACTGTATACGAAATAGCAACAACAAAAAAACGCGAAGTATAACTAACTAACTGTATGCGAAATAGCAAGTAGCGAAACAGCAAAAAAAAAAAACGCGGAGTATAACTAAATAACTGTATACGAAAAAGCTATAAAAAAACGCGAAGTATAACTACCGTAGATAACAGTGAAGTTGCCAGTTCTACGTTTCTTTGTTATTTACAGACGTGTGGTGGCGTTAATATTTACATTTGTACATCCATGATTTCAGAAAAGTTAGAAGGGACTATCTGGAAAGTCTGTCATTTTGTGTCTTCATCTGTGTCATATTAGGGCTATAAATGAACAAATGACAAAAATAAAACCGAGTGGCGACCTCACTATACCTACTACAGTAAAGTCGCCAGCTAGTATTTTAACCCAACAGTTGAGTCGCCACTCTGGGGAATTCAGGGAAATTAGAGGTACAGTAAAACAAGTCTCTATTAGCTGCGGAAGATGCTTGGATATGTAAAAATTCCTCTGCCAACGTGAAAATAAATTCTATTCAAGTTTGAAAGATCTGGCAAGTCTGTGTCCTGCCACCCGAAAGGCTACTGTTTACTGTCTGTCATCGCGCGAAGAAAAACGTGAGAAGCAAAATGCGCAACAGTTATACTTGCAGATACAAAGCATAAAACAACGCTGAAACAGGGTAGATTATACAGTCATGACATAAACTACTGTGTAACATCTTCAGTGGCACATAAAAATCAGTAGTGATGCTATAATTCGTAATATTTGGTGCCTGGCGACTTCACTGCAGGTGGCGACTTCACTGTTATCTACGGTAACTCTAACGAAATAGCTAAAAAAAACGCGAAGTATAACTAACTAACTAACGAAATAGCAAAAAAACTGCGAAGTATAACTAACTACAGTAAACCCTCTCTAATTCGATCTAACCTGGGTCGAATTAGCCGAAAGTCCGAATTATCCGATGGTTACCTAGCCCCTCCACACAATAATAAGTCACTCAAGCATGCCAAAACAGCACAGATTGTATTACTTGTACTCACCAAAACCATTGTATTTATACTATAATTATAAGTACACATATTTTTAATACCACATGATAATAATAATAACAATACAGATTACAATAGAACATATACACATAAGAACTCATAAACCATCAATTTCTTACTACTTAAAGATTAGATTATACACCCACACACATTTTTCACCTTGTAATGCTTCTATATTACTTCTAAGTTAGCATATACCTTCCTACACACACACACAACACACAACACACACACACACACACACACACCACAACACACACCACACCACACACAACACACCCACAACACACACACACAACACACACAAATTGAATATATTCCTCTCTCTCTCTCTCTCCTCCTCTCTCTCTCTCTCTCTCTCTCCTCTCTCTCTCTCTCTCTCTCCTCTCTCTCTCTCTCTCTCTCTCTCTCTCTCTCTCTCTCTCTCTCTCTCTCTCTCTCTCTCCCTTCTCTCTCTCTCTCTCCTCTCTCTCTCTCTCTCCCCTTCCTCTCTCTCTCTCTCTCTCTCTCTCTAATTATATATATATATATATATATATATATATATATATATATATATATATATATATTGCAAGAGTTCTGTTATTGCCAAGCCATTTCACTTTTAAAGGAGTTTTTTTAATGCAGTTATATACTTTTTAATTTGATTATTATCTTTTTTTTATGGAGGCGGGTATTATAATAGAAATGTTAAGGTATCTATGTATGTATGTATGTAAGTATGTAGATGTTAATAAAATATGCTGGGATGCAATTTCTATTTTTTTCTCTTAGGTTCAGTCTATCTTGCGATTTTCAAAGTAAACTGCTTTAAACTAGAAGTATGGTATATTACTATGCGTGAAAATCATATAGAGTTAGTCCCTTCCCCTACACTGAGGTGGCAACACTGGTCTCGCGTCTACACTGACCTATCATGAACGGTTTCTGAATTATAAACTTATATCATTATTTACTATAACGCGTTCAGCTCACAACTTGCTCTACACAGCAACACTTACCCATCAAAAGTTATTGTAAATGGATGGATCTACAATTGTATCCCCGGCATTTCCAATTATCTATCGAATAAAATATTTTCGGATTTCTGGCTGCTCAAAAATATTCCAAAATTGACGACGATCAATGTTTTTTTTTTTTTTGCCGCAAGTCGTAGAAGAAAACTTATCGAAATAACAATGGTTCATCTTGAGGTGTTCTACACGATGCAGTAATCTGTTTGTCAAAACACCTCATGGTTGTCGAGAAAATTGATAATTTGTTTAAATGTACGAATATGCTATTTTCTCGGTTATTTATCAATTAATATTTTTTTGCTCTACGCCAAATGATAGCCATTGATCTACTTCATATTTACTTCTCTATTCATGTTGCACTTATCTGCCATAGTTATTTAGTTATTGAAAAAACGTGATTTAAAAAAAAATCAAGGCCCTTGCAAAATTTGCAATATTTTTTTAAAAATAAATTTGCTTGAAAATTTGTTCCTTGCAGTTTTCGGGGATTCTGAACATGAATATGGAGTCAGTTTTCAGTTACAATGATTAGAAGTCCCTATTTCAGCCAATTCACAATGACATGATACTTCCAGATATTCCTTAAAAGCCATAAATTAGACAAAAGTTACTAAAAGACATAAAAATATGATAGGCATTGCTAGATTAATCATTACTTCAATACAATGATCAGTATTAGTATTTTCAGTATAATTATTATTATAATTATTATTAATCCCTATTTGAGCCACCCATGCGATTGTCAAAGTACTTATAAAAACCTAGGAATACTATAGCAATCCTGTGGGACTTCTAATGCCCTCCCATGACTCCTGCAGGATGCGTGAAGGAGCGAAGAGGCCCATGAAGGACTCTGAAGGATTGTATACAAAGCGAAGGATACTAAAAAAAAATAGTTCTTCCTCCTCCCATTTCCTCTCCTCCTTTCTTCTCCTCCTTCCTCCTCCTCCTCTCTTCCCTTCCTTGTCCCACCTCCTTCCTACTCTTCCCCCTCTCCCATCCCTGCTCCTCCTCGTCCCTTCTTCCCCTCCCCCCCTTCCTCCTCCTCTCCCCTTCTTCCTCCTCTCCCTCCCGCCATCTTCCTCCGCCTATCATATTTATACGATAATTATAAATTATCATATATCAGATCACGCTAGGCAGCCGCAGCACGCACCGCATGGGAGAGGTCGGACTCCCACTAGTAAGGCTAAGGATAATTCAAACTTGCTTGAATTATGGAAAGTTATTGAAAATTTGAACTGACTTGAAATAGGTCGAGTTATCCGAAGTTTGAATTATACGGGTTCGATTTATAGAGGGTTTACTGTAACTCTAACGAAATAGCAAAAAAAAAACGCGAAGTACAACTAACTAATTAACGAAATAGACAAAAAACGCGAAGTACAACTAACTAACTAACGAAATAGCAAAAACAAATATATGCGAGTTTGACTGATATATTGAAGAGAGAGAAAAAAGGGGGACAAAGAATTAATAATGAAGGAAAAACAATATGTGAGAAAAAAATGTGGAGAAGAAAGAAATCCATGAAGGAGGAGGAGGAAAAAGAAGAGAAGAAAGTGAAGGTGCTAAAAATGCTAAAATGCTAAAAAATAAACAGGGAATCTACTTTACTTTGAAGAGAGGGGCATATGTTAGATCCTACAGTTAGTGAAGCAGCGTGGATATAAGTGTTACATGTCACAAATCTTTTAAGGGTCATTTCCCTCATTGAATCAACGTTTCATTAAAACGTAAGTCATATCTTAGAACGTAAGAACATAAGAAAATAAGAAAGCT
>JACEEZ010000013.1:32500-35000 GCA_016584305.1 Chionoecetes opilio | reverse complement strand
CAAATCAAATAGAAAAGAAAATGTTATGAATAATTTTACTGTTTTGATTTGAGAATAACAATGTTGTGACTTTCTTCATGAATTGTACAATGTTTTGTAAACATTGTACATTAAACGTGATGGTGATTTTGCAAACATATATCACAGTTGTTATATAAATATATAACAACTTAATATATCTGGGTAAAAAATTCCAAATAGAAGGGACTTTATATAAATTGAACTTTTCAATACAATAGTATAATGATTAATGATTTAATGCCAAAATACAATAGTATAGTGAGCCTGAGGAAGATTTAGATAAATATTGGAATCTGTGGTTTCATAGCCACGAGTCATTAACTGAAAGGTGTTGTCAGTGTAGCTGTTTTTGATTGATTTATATGCTGATAAATAAATAAATAAAGTTTAATAGAATAAGATTAAGAGTTTATATGCATTCTGATGAAATCAATGTGTAGAAAGCATTGAACAGAGTAACAGGTCACACGGAGACACTAGATAAATGAGTGGAGGGAATCTCCTCCCTGTGAGGGTCGCGAGCTCCTCACTGCTCGAGCAGGGACCAGTCACCGCGACAAGCCTGCCTGGCTCGCTCTTTGGCCGCGGCGTTGCGGCAGTGTGCCGAGCCCACGGCACAGCACAGCAACCACCCGACATGGAGGAGGCGCCACGGCTGGCCCACCACCGCCTCCACCAGGAACAGCACCAGCACCACCGCGGCGCCAGTGGTCAGGAGCTTCGTCAGCGTCCTGTAAGCGCCACATTGGCGGCACCCACGCACCGGGTCAGCAGCACAGAGTGGTACTGTCTGCCCTCCACGCACTCGCCGCACAACTCGCAGTGCCACACGTTCTCCGCCACCTCCTCCTCGCAGGCCGCACAGTACTTATCACGCTGCCTGTGCCGCCGCCTGCCGGAGGGCCGCGCCACCAGAGCAGCGTACCAATAGCCTGTCGTGACCAGCAGGAAGGCCACGCAAGCCGCCTGCACCACGCTCGTCACCTCATCGGGGCGCGAGGACAGGCCAGCCAGGAAGGGCACGGTGTCTTCCAGCAGTGGCACCGCCGCGCCGTACACGCACATAGCCGGTGCCGCCACGGCCACTGCCAGGTTGGCGAAGCACAGCAGGGCGGGCAGCGAAGGCATGTGGCTGTCCTGACGTCCAGGAAGCAAGGGTGTCTCGGGCACCATGGAGAAGATCGGCAACTGTAGCTGCTGGTTGAGACTGTCGCTTGTCTCAACCAGCGGTGACGAGAGGCCGATGCCGTCGTCGTCACTTGTGTCGTCAAGAGGAATGTCACAGAATCCGTCATCCTGGACATTCTCCTCGTCGCTGCTTTCTTCTTCATAATACACCGACGGGGGTGGAAGTAGTACATCCACTTTGTTTCCCTGCCTCTGTGGGGGAGAGGGGTCAACCCCGCCAGACTGTTGCCTTGAGGGCTGACTCACGCGTTCCTCCCCTCTTACCAAGGACAGCGATAAGCCATCCATGAGAACCATCTCCGATGAAATGTTCTCAAATACGAAATCGTCATCTTCAACGTTGTCGAAGATGGAGATGTTTGTGAACAATCTTGGCAATCGTCTTTTGCCCGCTCTTCACCTTCACCTTCAGGCGACGGGCCGCGCCGTCCATGGCGGCCAGTTTCCCGAAGTTGGCGCGGAGCTCGGCCTCCGGGTTTTCCCACTTCTCGCCGGGGAGCATCTGCCACGTGTCGGGCAGCACGGTGATGCACGCCACCGGCACGAAGGTCCTCCTGCAACAACCGAAGCAGCCGCCTGCTGCCTCGGCGTGAAGGTGGACGCTGGTCGGCCACCTGAGGACGGAGCAAGTCTGCAGCTGCAGGAATATTTCCGCTAGGGCTGCATGGTCGCTCGATTCCTGCTGAGTAGAGGCACGGTGATTGACGTACTGGCGCGTAGCAATTTTTTTTATTTTCTTAACATGACCATATATAGAATGTTCGTGTTAACTCCAACCTGTGATTGGAACCGCGGCACCCGCCTGCAGGAGGCATGGCAGCCTGGAGCCTGTGGCCCGTACTGAAAGTCATGATGAAGGTCGAGCGACGAGCCAACGACCTTCGTCGACTGAGGAAGGGTACCATAAAAGGGATATTTTTCGGAACGAAGAGTAGCGACGAAAGTCGGCACGCAGACACGGGGGTACCTCACGTAGGGTGACACGTAGGGTGTCTTCGTGGCGTCGTCGAAAAATATCCCTTATATGGTACCCTTCCTCAGTCGACGAAGGTCGTCGCTCGACCTTCATCATGACTCTTGGTACGGGCCTGTGTGTGTGTGTGCCTGTCACCAGGTTGGAGTTGACCCCTTCCCCCCTCCCCCCCACCGCCGATATGGACCAATAGCGGAGCTCCGATACAAGACAAGGACCAATCAGAAGACACCCGAGGGTATCATCACTACTGGGCACACGCGGCCAGCAGACAGAAAATCTAATACATCTAAGATTCCGAGAATGACATCCTTTTTT
>JACEEZ010000013.1:12500-25000 GCA_016584305.1 Chionoecetes opilio | reverse complement strand
TATAAAGTAATTGTGTATAATATTCAGTAATTATAATCAGTAATGTTAGATTGTGGAATATTTCTACTATAATTCTACTTCCACCACCACCATCACCACTACCCACTGTTACTACCACCACCACCATCACCACTACCCACTGTTACTACCACCACCACCACCACCACTACTACCCACTGTTACTACCACCACCACCATCACCACTACCCACTGTTACTACCACCACCACCATCACCACTACCCACTGTTACTACCACCACCACCACCACTACTACTACCCACTGTTAATACCACCACCATCACCACTACTACCCACTGTTACTACCACCACCACCACCACTACTACCCACTGTTATTACCGCCACCACCTCCACTACCTACAACCACTATCACTACCTCCACTCACTGACATCTACCCAACACTCCATAAGCTGATAAGATGTTACGTGAGTGCACGCACGCACGCACACACACACACACACACACACACACACACACACACACACACACACACACACATACACACACACACACACATATATATGAAAGTGCATCTTCAAAGCGTTGGATGGAAGAAAATATAAAAGTCAAATTTTTATAATATTGATATAAAAAATAATATTAATAATAATAATAGCAATGATAATGATTATAACAATAATAACGCTGGTGAAAATAACAATAATGATCTTGATGATAATAGTAATGATGTTAGTAATTTTGATAATAATGACAATAACAATATGATAATGATGATAATTGTAATTATCATAATTATATCATTTATCATCATTATCACTATTATGATACATTAACAGTAATTAAAATACTAATAATGCTATCAAGGCGCCACGAGAGCCACCATCTGGAGGGCGTTGAAGGCAATGATTATTATAATAATAACAATGATTACATTATTAACATTACTATCATCATTATTTTCAATTATATTATCATTTTTTTATTATCATTAATGAAAATAATGATAGTAATAATGTTGATAGGAATATAAATAATATGAACGATAACTATAAATATTATTACTTGTTCGATTATCATCATTATCATTATCATCAAGATTATCATTATTACTGTAATAATAATAACAACAATAATAACAACAATGATAATAATCATATTAACAAAAATGATAAAAAAAATAATAACAAATGAAAATAATACGAATAATGACGATGATGATAATAATAATGATGATATGATAATGATGATAAAATAATAATAATGGTAAAAATAACAATGAAAGTAGTAGTAACAGCAGCAGTAGCAGCATTAATAGTAGTAGTGATAGATACAGTTGTAACAATGGTGGTAGTAGTTGTAGTAGTAGTAGTAGTAGTAGTAGTAGTTGTTGTAGTAGTAGTAGTAGTAATAATATAAGTAGTAGCAGTAGTATTGATGGTGGTGGTAGCAGTACTCGTAGTAGGGGTAGTAGTAGTAGTAGTAGTAGTATTAGTAGTAGTAGTAGAAGTAGTACTAGTAGTAGTAGTAGTAGTAGTAGTACTAGTAATAGTAGTAGTAGTAGTAGTTTTTGTAGTAGTAGTAGTAATAATAGAAGTAGTAGCAGTAGTATTGACGGTGGTGGTAGCAGTACTCGTAGTAGGGGTAGAAGTAGTAGTAATAGTAGTAGTGATAGTAGTAGTAGTAGTTGTTGTAGTAGTATTAGTAATAATATAAGTATTAGCAGTAGTATTGATGGTGGTGGTAGCAGTACTCGTAGTAGGGGTAGTAGTAGTAGTAGTAGTAGTAGTAGTAGTAGTAGTAGTAGTAGTTGTTGTAGTAGTAGTAGTTGCTGTAGTAGTAGTAGTAATAATATAAGTATTAACAGTAGTATTGACGGTGGTGGTAGCAGTACTCGTAGTAGGGGTAGTAGTAGTAGTAGTAGTAGTAGTAGTAGTAGTAATAGTAGTAGTAGTAGTTGTTGTAGTAGTAGTAGTTTTTGTAGTAGTAGTAGTAATAATATAAGTATTAGCAGTAGTATTGACGGTGGTGGTAGCAGTACTCGTAGTAGGGGTAGTAGTAGTAGTGGTAGTAGTATTGGTAGATGTTACAAAATAAACATACAAATTATTAAAAGAATAGCAACAATAATGAAATACTAATAATGATAATGAATATGATGATGATGATGATAAAAATAACAATAATATTTACAACAATAATAATAATAATTGCGAGTATTGAAACGCGGCAAGCTTAGACCGTAGACTTTTCCTGCCCTCCCCAGCACTGTCCTTGCTTCCTTCCTTCCTCCTCCTTCTCCTCCTCGCCATTCTCACTCTTTTTCTCTACCACTACCTCCTGCTCTTCCTCCTCCTCATCTTCCTCGTCCTCCTCCTCGTCAGCCTCCTCCTCTTCCTCATTGTCACTAAACGAATCACTCCTTCCGTCATGAGGCAAGTGAGGGTTGCATGGCGGGCTGTAAGGGCTGCCGCAGCATCCCTATACCTCTCCCTGCATGACGGAGACCCACGCACACACACAGCCTCTCTAGGAACGCAGGACAGGGTATGGGGGTCTTACGTCTGCTGGTGGTCTGGCTGGCGGTCTGGCTGGCGGTCTGGCTGGCTTCTGGTTCCTCCTCAAGGTCTGAAGATCCACCAGTTGCCTTCCTCACCTCCCCGTCCACCTCCTCCTCCTCCGCCGGGGACTTGCTGCTTCCCTCCTGCTTCACCTCTCGACTCGGCCCCTGACCCTCCTCTCCCCCGGCGTCGTGGGTCATGCAGAGGGGCATGTCGCTCATGTCAGGTCAGGTCACCGAGGCCCAGGCGCATAGAGGGGTCACCAGCAGGGGGAACAGAGTGCGTAGGAGATGCTCAAGGCTCAGCACCATCGCGGCGGCTCGTCTCCACCATCACCACAACAACCTCACGCTGGTATTTATCGACTTGGACACCTTGGCTCGCCTGGACAGCTGGCGTGTTGGCGTGCCTCGCCGCCAGCTGTGGGGATGTGACACTGTTCTTCTATGGCAGGAGGGAGGAGAGCACTTGAGGAAGCAGCAGGAGGCGTTAAGCACCAACAAAAAGCACCGTTTTCAAGCTTCACTTGCCGACGTCTGTCACGTTTGGGAGAGGTGAACCCTCACACCCCCAGCAGCCTCCCCCCACACTCAGATGATGCTCGAGGGCTTCACAAACACTGGTGGTCACATAAGGGGCCACTGGAGGAGTCCTGCACCCGCCACACTCACGTCAGGGTAAAGCCTTCTGCCGTGCTGCCACAACGCACTGAACAAAATTCGCTCTTTAAGGAAGTCACGGTCCCCTCCCTCGCTGTACCGGAGGCGCCGACACAGACCCGTTTTGCCGCCGTGGGAGCGTCGTGTGCCCTTCCTCCTAATGACAGAGGGAGCGCTGAACCCTCACACCCTGGCTGGGCCTCAACACATACTCACTGTTTTTTTATGAATGGTGTGAGGGATGCCCCAGGACCAGATCATGGGGGAAGGCTCGTGCGTCTGGCGGCGTCGCCCCACCAACTATCGACCCAGACGGCAGCAACGGCGGGCTCAGTACGATAACGTAGCCTTTCAGATATACCTTAAGGTCGCTCTATTATATCGCTTAAATATCCCATCTGGATGAATGGCGATGCAGACCTCTTATAAGAATGTCCCCGACTGGCCACATGTACCTGCCACCCCCTCTCCCTCACCCCCTCCCTCTCCCTCCCTTCCTCCCTCCCCCACACCGTGACACCCCCACAACGCGGCCGGTGTCACGCCCCCTCCTGCTGCCTATGTGTACTTGTAAAAAAAAAAAGATCATATCACTACTTTAGTCAAAAGAGCAGTGATAAGTACGCGGACACACACACACACACACACACACACACACACACACACACACACACACACACACACACACACACACACACACACACACACACACACACACACACACACACACACACACACACTCACACACACACACGCACGGTTCATTCAGCCTTACACCTCCCCCCCTCGCCCCCCTCCCCTCTCCACTACCCTCAACACCAACCCCGCAGGCCAAAGCAAGTCACCACACATAGGAAAAAGTGCAAATAACATGAATAACAATAATAACGATAATGATGCGATTAATGGAAAAAAGTATTTGGATGAAGTATCAGGAATTGACTTCATCTAAAACACATAGATAAACATTGAAAAAAACCTAATTATAACAACGATAATGATGATAATAATAATAATGACACTCAAAAAAGGTTAATGATAATAGAAGGACCAGACAGAGACCATAATAAACTCTGCATTGGATTCAAAACACTGATAAAAAAAAGGTCGTAAAGGTCAAATTCCATTACGAATGACGTCATAGAAACTGAGTGACGTCATTATCAGACCTCAGCGTGACGTGAGAGAGAGAGAGAGGAGAGAGAGAGAGAGGAGAGAGAGAGAGAGAGAGAGAGAGAGAAGAGAGGAGAGAGAGAGATGAGAGAGAGGAGAGAGAGAGAGAGAGAGAGAGAGAGAGAGAGAGAGAGAGAGAGAGAATATTAGAACATTAATCAACAAATTACGCATGAGCAAAGGAACATAGCAGTCGTAACACTAATAATACCTACTCTACATACCATAACATTTCCCCAATTCCAATATTCAGGAGGAAAAAATTAAGAATATAAAGGAAATAGGACGAAAAAATGGTGCAAATAGAGGGAATGTGGAAAAAAATAACTACGTGATTTCAAAAAAATACACAAAAATAGAAACCAGTAAGCAAAAAAAAATTCAGATATATTAAGAAAAAACAAAACAAGCAATTCGTGGCCGATATAAGCAGACCGAAAAAATTTCTGATATAAAAACAGGTCAGCAGGGGACCCGACAAGGAGGGGAGGGGGGGATGGTGTTGTGGAGAAGGGATGGTTTGGAGGGGGGAAGGGTGCAAAGACTTATTGAGGAAGGGGGTGGGGGAGGAGAAATAAGATGATTTTTCAGATTTTTTTTCTCTTTTTTTTTTCTCTCTTTTTTTTTTTTCTCTCTCTCTCTCCTCTCTCTCTCTCTCTCTCTCTCTCTCTCTCCTCTCTCTCTCTTCTCTCTCTCTCTCTCTCTCTCTTCTCTCTCTCTCTCTCTCTCTCTCTCCTCTCTCTCTCTCCTCTCTCTCTTCTTTTTTTTCTTTCTCTCTCTCTCTCTCTCTCTCTCTCTCTCTCTCTCTCTCTCTTCTCTCTCTCTCTCTCTCTCTCTCTCTCTCTCTCTCTCTCTCTCCTCTCTCTCTCTCTCTCTCTCTCTCTCTCTCTCTCTCTCTCTCTCTCTCTCTCTCTCTCTCTCTCTCTCTCTCTCTCTTCTCTCTCTCTCTCTCTCTCTCTCTCTCTCTCTCTCTCTCTTCTCTCTCTCTCTCTCTCTCTTCTCTCTCTCTCTCTCTCTCTTCTCTCACTCACTCACTCACTCACTCACTCACTCACTCACTCACTCACTCACTCACTCACTCTTTCTCTCACACTCTCTCTCTCTACAACTCTCATCAACTACTATATAAGAGGGAACAAGGGCGGATTATTAGAAGAAATAAACGACAAACTTACATAAACATATAATAAAAAAGACAAAAAAAACAACGACACTGAGATACATAAATACATAGCAGGAAAAAAATAGATTCTGCTATGATTTAAAGGTAAAGAAAACGGGGTGTGAGGAGAATAGGGAAGACTTAAAAAAAGGGGAAGGGGTGATTGGGGATGTTGGGGGAGGGTGTGTGGGGTCCCCTTGTAGGCCCCCTGCCTGCAAGCGATAGAAAATTGACCTCACAAACTTACTTGATGACCTGTCCTTCTTTTTGCCTGAGAAAGGTAGAGAGAAAGAGACACCGGTTTAGAGGATACGACAGTAGCATGTCAACAACACTTACACACACACACACACACACACACACACACACACACACACACACACACACACACACAACACACACACACACACACACACACACACACACACACACACACACACACACATACATATATACAGAAGACAAGAAATGGCTGGCAAATTTAAGGGTTAGCTTTATGTTTCATGCATTTTTTTCTCTTTCTTTCTTCATTTCTTTCAATTTTTCACATCGTTGATAATATAAAATTCCATCCATCCATCCACACACACACACACACACACACACACACACACAAAACACACACACACAACACACACACACACACACACACCACACACACACACACACACAATAAACAGTTGTTAAAGATTTATATAAAAGTTTTTATATGCTAGGTTAAGTCTAAGCGCTAGGCATTATCTGTCATCACATTAACTTACACATCTACAGAGAGATAATACAAGAGTACTTATAACCCCATAGAGAGGAAGGAGGCACAACATTACTAAAAAAGAAAATAAACACGTGTACTACAGCGCAACATCAATGCAAGGAGGAGGAGGAGGAGGAGGAGGAGGAGGAGGAGGAGGAGGAGGAGGAGGAGGAGGAGGAGGAGGAGGAGGAGAGAGGAGGAGGAGGAGGAGGAGGAGGAGGAGGAGGAGGAGGAGGAGGAGACTAAAGAGGAGGAGGAGAAGGAATACATATGAAAAATACATAGGAAGAACAAATACCAGAAGACCTGTTGCCTGTTGGTCTATAACGAGGGTATCATACAAGGAGGAGGAGGAGGAGGAGGAGGAGGAGGAGGAGGAGAAGGAGGAGGAGGAGGAATAGGAGGAGGAGGAGGAGGAGGAGGAGGAGGAGGAGGAGGAGGAGGAGGAGGAGGAGAAGGAGGAGGAGGAGGAGGAGGAGGAGGAGGAGGAGGAGGACAGTAAGAACCAGGAAGTTAGAAGGAAGAAGAGTAAGAACCAGGAAGTTAGAAGGAAGAAGAGTATGATCAGAATTAATGGGAGGAGGACAAGTAGGAGGAGGCATAGGAGGCTGAAGAGGATAGGTAAGTAGCGAGTATCACAAGAGACCACAAGTGTTTACCGTGCAAGGACGTTCCTCTTGTGGCGTGTTGTATGTCGTTTACACGCTCCTCACACACACAAACACACACACACACACACACACACACACACACACACACACACACACCACACACACACACACACACACACACACACACACACACACACACACACACACACACACACACACACACACACACACACACACACACACACACACACACACACACACACACACACACACACACACACACACACACACACACACACACAACACTATAGCCAGAATACAAGTGCTCGATAAAAACTAGTGACGAAGTGCAAAAAAGAAAACAGACTTAAATTCGCATTTCTTAAACCAAGTCTCTATGTTCATTTGGCATTACTGGTGAAGGCGATGCGATACAAGGGCATGAAGCTACTGGGAGGGACTGTGATAAGGGCTTCTTGGAGGTACTGGTGAGGCATGGTACCGGTAAGGCATTCAACTTGGATCTACTGGTGGTATTGGACAACCTGGGGCCACTGGTGATTCTGTGAGGATACTTGTGAGCTACTGGTGGAGTGTACGTAACAAACTGGTGGCGGGGCGGTGATGGTCTTGAAGTACTGGTTACCTGTGACGGACCTGGGAGGGTTGGGGGGTTACTGGTGGACGTACTGGTCTTGGCTCTACTTTTGGACCGTGCGGAGGTTGTTGCTACTGGTTACAAAGAGGGGGAAAAGGGAAAAAAATGGGGGAAAATGTGGAAAAAGGTGAGAAAACGGGAAAAACGGTCAAATGCTTGAAGATGGTTTGGTTTCTACACACTTTTAACTCCCCTCAGATTGTTTTGAGAAGAGGAAGACGTGCAAGTAAGAAATAATGACCCTCCTTCGTCTCCTTGCCATGAAGAGATTATAATAGATATGGGGAATTGGCAAGTAAACAAGAAAATTATGTTAGGGAGGTAAGTAGAGATGATAAAAGAATGGATAAAGTTTTGTTTTTACGTTGAAGCCTATAGCGCCTGTAGGCTATTATGTTTTTTCTTGAGGGATTAGGTGGTTGGCCCTGCACATTCTGGAGGGTCGTGATGGTTGGTGGCCTGTTGAAAGTAATTGTAAGGCGACCAAAGAAACGGGATACAGAAGGGATAGAAGAAAGGCAATGCTTAACCTCAGAAGATTATGAAACAAAGATGGTGAAGAGATAGATGATGGAAGTAAAGTAGGGAGAGAAGAACAATGAGAAGATGGAGCAAAGGAATTAGAAGGAAGAAGAAAAATAGCAGAAATGTAAAAACTCAAGTCCCTACAAGAAGTGAAAGAAAAACACTTAAAGACGAAGAGATGGAAGAATGACATGAGAAAGTATTAGGAGAGAGGGATGTGAAAATGCAAAAAAAACTAATGTATCTAAAAAATGATAAAAAAAAACTAATGTAGAAGAAAAAGCATGCATGAAGGATTAAAAAGGACGTAAACAGAAGGAAAAAAATATGAAAAATCAATCAACAAACGAAAGAAAACTTGAAGCAGCTTATGACGAAAGGTGAAAAATGAAGTGAAATTTCTTTAGTATGTGTTCGACTACACGTCTCTCTCTCTCTCTCTCTCTCTCTCTCTCTCTCTCTCTCTCTCTCTCTCTCTCTCTCTCTCTCTCTCTCTCTCTCTCTCTCTCTCTCTCTCTCTCTCTCTCTCTCTCTCTCTCTCTCTCTCTCTCTCATGGGCTAAAAGTCATGGTGAAGTATAAAGTAAGGGTGTATAAAGTATAGTAAAGAAGTATAGAGTACAAAGAAAGGTTGTAAAGTATAAAGGAAGGGTGATAGAAAAGAATTCCATAATAAAACTTTAAAAAAGTAGAAAAAGGTCAAATTTTCGAAGTTACCCTCAGGCTAATTTGGAAAACGCAACTTAAGTGGGAAAACGGATTGCAATTGAATTCTGTTAGGAGAGAGAGAGAGAGAGAGAGAGAGAGAGAGAGAGAGAGAGAGAGAGAGAGAGAGAAGAGAGAGAGAGAGAGAGAGAGAGAGAGAGAGGAGAGAGAGAGAGAGAGAGAGAGAGAGAGAGAGAGAGAGAGGAGAGAGAGAGAGAGAGAGAGAGAGAGAGAGAGAGTGAAAAAGACAAGAATGAATATAAAAGCAGGCGTGCAATACTACAAGTGTGGGGGGAAGGGAGGAAAAAAAATAGAAGCAACACGGTGAACAGGGCACCAAAAAACGGAATGAACGAGAAAGGAGGAGGAGGAGGAGGAGGAGGAGGAGGAGGAGGAGGAGGAGGAGGAGGAGGAGGAGGAGGAGGAGGAGGAGGAGGAGGAGGAGGAGGAGGAGGAGGAGGAGGAGGAGGAGGAGGAGGAGGAGGAGGAGGAGGAGGAGGAAGAAGAGAACTACGAACAGGACCAGGTAAAGGAGGAGGAGGAGGAGCACAAACAGGACCAGGTGAAGGAGGATTTTACATAGGATTACATAGGAATAACAGACACCAGGAGACCTATTGGTCCATAGCGAGGGTATCTGCTGAAACTACATACTACTAACTATCAACTACATGTAAGAAAACAGTTGGAAAATGATACCATGTCCCTAAAAAAAAGGAACATGGAAGTTTCGTAGTGCAGAAAGATAGGGTATGAAATATACTAACTACAACTACCACTACCACTACACTACAACTAATCGATACGGGGGACTAGGTACGAAATCGCACTATCAATACCCATTTACTTTACAGTGCGCGTCAAGTCTGTTTTTAAATGTAGTTATTGTGCTGGCTCCGACAACATTTGCTGGTAACTTGTTCCATCGATCAACGACTCTAACATTGAAATAATTTTTACGGAGATCGGTGATGCAACGTTGACCTTTTAGTTTTAAACCATTATTTCTTGTTGTCACTTGAGTTGAAAGTTCGAATAGGTTCTCTTGATTAATGACATCAAATCCTTTAGGATCTTAAAGGTTTCTATCAAGTCCCCACGGATTCTTCGATCCTTTAAGGAAAAACATATTAAGTTTCCGCAGTCTCTCTTCATAAGATGAATTTCGCAGAGATGGAATTTGTTTGGTTGCTCTTCTTTGCACTGATTCCAATTTGGCTTGATCTTTTACGAAACAGGGCGACCAGAATTGAACGGCATATTCCAAGTGCGGCCTAACCAAGGACGTGTATAATTGTGTCATCACATTCGGAGTTTTATGTTCAAGTTGCGTTTAATAAAGCCCAACATCATATTTGCCTTTTACTGGCAGCTAGGCAATGCGGGCTGGTTTTCAGATCATTACTGATGATGACACCTAAATCCTTTTCCTGCTGTACTTCAGTTAACGATTTATTTTGCATTTGATAGTTATATTTGAGGTTATCGTTGCCTATATGCATTACTTTACATTTATCGGAATTGAATTTTAATAGCCATTTGTCACTCCAATCTGATAGTTTGTTGAGATCACTTTGTATGAGTTCGCAGTTTTCTCTAGTATATGCTTTACCGCCTAATTTGGTGTCATCTGCAAATTTCGATATTTTAGATACAAGTGGAGGAGGAGGAGGAGGAGGAGGAGGAGGAGGAGGAGGAGGAGGAGGAGGAGGAGGAGGAGGAGGAGGAGGGAGGAGGAGGAGGAGGAGGAGGGGAGGAGGAGGAGGAGGAGGAGGAGGAGGAGGAGGAGGACAAAAGAACAGGACTAGGTGAAGGAGGAGGAGGAGGAACAGGAGCACAAACAGGACCAGGTGAAGGAGGAGGAGGAGGAGGAGGAGGAGGAGGAGGGAGGAGGAGGAGGAGGAGGAGGAGGAGGAGGAGGAGGAGGAGGAGGAGGAGGAGGAGGAGGAGGAGGAGGAGGAGGAGGAGGACAACGAACAGGACCAGGTGAAGGTGGAGGAGGAGGAACAGGAGCACAAACAGGACCAGGTGAAGGAGGACGAGGAGGAGGAGGAACACAAACAGGACCAGGTGAAGGAGGAAGGAGGAGGAAGAACGCTGGAAAAGGAGTACGAACAGGAGCAGATAGGGGGTCGGGATGGCCTTACCTGTCTGTGTGGAGGTGTCGAAGAAGGCACAAGAGGTCTCGACAGTCATGGTAGCCAGCGTGCCGTCCGTGATCTGCGCTGAGGAGTCCCGTCGTCCGCGTGACCTTGACATCTCCTCGCTCTGGGTGCTCTGGCGGCGGAAGTTCCTGGCTCGCATGATGTCCTCCGTGGTGGATTGTCTCCTGAAGCCCCGGGACAGAAGGATTTCCTCAGTGGTGGACTGACGACGTAATCCTAAGTCTTTTGGTGAGTGTTCCCTGCAATGTGGAAATTTCTTAAGTCACTTTTTTATGGCAATAGATATTTTAATTTTATGGCAATAGATAGAATTTAAAGTCACTTTTTTATGGCAATAGATAACATTTTAGTCAATTTTTTATGGCAATAGATATATTTTTTTTTTCTTTTTTATAGCAATAGATAGAATTTTAGTCTCTTTTTTTATAATATATAGAATTTTTGTCACTGTTTTATGGCAATAGATATAATTTTTGTAACTTTTTTATGGCAATAGATAGAATCTTAAGTCACTTTTTTTTTTACAATAGATAGAAACAAGTGAATAACGTTAATATGAATGATTAAAGTTATGGCCATTAAATGTTTCATCCTTCAAGATCTTACTAGAAAATAGCAGAACGACACTTAATTTTCACTTCAGTAAATCTTGTTCTAACGTCTTATCAAACACTTATTCACCTTTTCTTTTAGCAATAGATATAATTAAGTGAATAACGTTAAAATTAATGATTAAAGTTATGTCCATCAAATGTTTCATCCTCTAAGATCATAAGATAAAGTAGAAAAACTGCACTTCATTTTCATCTAAGTAAGTTTTGTATCAACGTCTTATCACTTATTCAACATCATTCTACATTTACTTGACATTGTCCTTTCATTACCAATTCTGCAATGTTGTTCTTGTTTGTTAACATGTACAGTAATCGTACATGTATCAGTGATTCGCGCATCTATCGCCACTTAAAGAATGTTTCCACACGGCACTTCCGCTCAGCAGCACTTCACCACTTAACACTTCGATCCAACAAAATCTTAACTCCTCAACACACGAGGTAATGTAGCATTTCAGAAACTTCCTGATGAACCTAAACACACACACACACACACACACACACACACACACACACACACACACACACACACACACACACACACACACACACACACACACACATAACCCCCCCCACATATACACACACACAGGACTAGTACTTATTGGACTTGCACTACTATTATACCATTTGTTGCCCCCGCTAAACCAGAACTCACCTGGAAGAGCAGGTAGAAGAGGAGTCAGGTGATCGAGGGGAGCGCGAGGAGCGACGCCCCCGACCGCAGTAGTCGATCGCCGTGGTGGACTGGCGGCGAAGTCTGCTTCTCGGGGACGTCTCTCGGGAGTTTGAGTCGCTGGCTTCCGGGGAGAGGTGAGGGCGGGAGTCTCGCCGCCCCCTCCTGCCCAGCGACAACTCCTCCGCCGCCGCTGAGTCCGGTGACAATGAATCTCGGCGACATTTCTTGGGGAGTCCGTCCGTCTCAGGCCCGTCCG
>JACEEZ010000013.1:5000-7500 GCA_016584305.1 Chionoecetes opilio | reverse complement strand
GGGAAGCGTAGGGTAAGGGAGGGTAGGGTAAGGGAAGAGTAAGGGAAGGGTTGGTAGGGGAAGGGAAGGGAAGGGAAGGGAAGGGACGGTAGGAAAGTAGGGGAAGGGAAGGGTAGGGAAAGGAAGGTAAGGGAAGGTTGGTAGGGTAAAAGGGAAGGGAAGGGAAGGGAAGGGAAGGAAGGGACGGGTAAGGAAGGGTAGGGAGGGTAAGGGAAGGGAAGCGAAGGGAAGGGAAGGGAAGGGTAAGGAAGGGTAGGGAGGGTAAGGGAAGGGAAGGGGGGAAGCAGGCAGTAAGGAAGTGATGGCATTCTGAACATCTTTTGCTTCATCAATATTTACATCCGAAAATGGCGTCTTTTCTTTTCTCTTTCGCGGTCGGTAAAATCTTCCTACATATACAAAGATGTGTTTATCTCCCCCCCTCCTTCCCCGTCCTGGCCCGATCAATGGCGCTCACTCACACAGACATACATTCACACAGACACTAATACACACACACACACACACACACACACACACACATACATACACACACACGCGCGCACAACACACACACACACACACACACACACACACACACACACACACACACACACACACACACACACACACACACACACACACACACACACACAAAGTAATGATAATACAGTCATTAAAAAAAAGTCTTTGAAAACTATCCCTGAACTTCATCACTCCTCTCCTTACTTTTTTCACCATGTTTCCTTCGACTTCTTTATTTCCGTTCCCAGAAACCCGTGCATCGAGTGACGTATGTAGGGCCATAAAGGCGCCCTTGGGAGTATAGCGCAGGCAGGTGCTACATCACAATGGTACGTACCGCTTTAAAGACCCCTTGTACCCCCCCTACCCTTACCCTCCCTTAGTCCTCCGCTCTTTAGAAATCAAAGTCAAGAAATAGAATGAACGTTTGTGTAGGCTATTTTTCTTTATATCAAGTTTTAACAAGTTTATAGAAATCAAGCTTTATAGAAATCAAGCTTTATAGAAATCAAAGTCAAGAAATATAGTTAATGTGTTACGTGTGTGAAGGCTTTTTTCTTTATATATCAAGTCTTAACGCGTTTCAACATTGGCTCAAAACACTACTCAAGAATCAAACTTCCTCCCTCACATACTGCAAATGTAACGTGTGTGTAGGTCTTTTTTTTTTTTTTATATCAAGGCTTAACGGACTCAAAGTTGACTAAAATAAACGCTCTATACTTAAGAATCAAACTTTTTCCCTCACTAACTGCAAAACATAATTATAGCTCCAAAAATTGGCTCAAAACACTACTCAAGAATCAAACTTCCTCCTTCACATATTACAAAAACATAACTATAAACTCTATTTCACCTTTTTTTTATTTGAGGGTGAGGTGGTTTCATTTTTTCTGGTGTTTCATTTAACGATTTATCAAAAGGGGAACATAACTATTTGCTCTATTTCATTTTTTTTTTCCGGGGGGGTTCCATTTTTCCGGTGCTTCATTAAGGGTTCATCGAAGGTTTTCCCTGTTTATGAGAGGGGTTTGTGGGAGGCCTATTACTGCTCATTGATTAATAATACCTGTCACACCTATTATAAAATCCCATTAACTTGCTCTGACAGGCTATTCATTTATCCTGACACAAACTGATCCGTCCAACCCAACCATATAACCCAACCATACAACCCAACCAAACAAGCCAACCATGCAACCCAACCACACAACCCAACCGCACAACCCAACCACACAACCCAACCATACAACCCAACCATACAACCCAACCATACAACCCAACCACACAACCCAACCACACAACCCAACCACACAACCCAGCCATACAACCTAACCATACAATCCAACCATACAACCCAACCACACAACCCAACCATACAACCCAACCACACAACCCAACCACACAACCCAACCATATAACCCAACCATACAACCTAACCACACAATCCATCCACACAACCCAACCACACAACCCAACCACACAACCCAACCATACAACCCAACCACACAATCCAACCACACAACCCAACCACACAATCCAACCACACAACCCAACCATACAACCCAACCACACAGCCCAACCACACAAACCAACAACACAACCCAACCATACAACCCAACCATATAACCCAACCATACAACCCAACCATGCAACCCAACCACACAATCCAACCACACAACCCAACCATACAACCTAACCACACAACCCAACCATATAACCCAACCATACAACCCAACCACACAATCCAACCACACAACCCAACCACACAACCCAACCACACAACCCAACCACACAACCTAACCACACAACCCAACCATATAACCCAACCATACAGCCCAACCACACAACCCAACCACACAACCCAACCATATAACCCAACCATACAACCCAACCATACAACCCAACCACACAACCCAACCACACAACCCAACCATATAACCCAACCACACAACCCAACCATGCAACCCAACCATACAACCCAACCATGCAACCC
>JACEEZ010000012.1:27850-37850 GCA_016584305.1 Chionoecetes opilio | reverse complement strand
TAGATTAATGGATATAGCAATTACTATAACGAAAAATTTATTGGATGCACGTTACCAGCCTTGGAAAGAATAATTTTGAATAATGAGTATTCACCAAAGTTTTTGTTGTTGTTGTTTGCAAAAACAGCATCAACACCATCAGTAGCTGCCGCGACAACCACGGTCACGATTTCGAGGACAAAGATACCAATGATGAAAAACAACGTCAACAACAACAATACTAATGACGAGAGAGAGAGAGAGAGAGAGAGAGAGAGAGAGAGAGAGAGAGAGAGAGAGAGAGAGAGAGAGAGAGAGAGAGAGAGAGAGAGAGAGAGAGAGAGAGAGAGAGAGAGAGAGAGAGAGAGAGAGAGAGAGAGAGAGAGAGAGAGAGAGAGAGAGAAACATTGAGCCTTACAGCAATAACCAGTATACACTAATCATTATGATATAGCGAGTGATCATGGGAAGTAGGAAAGAGTAATATCAGTAGAGTTTGGTAAGTGCGGCATAGTACAAAGCTAGAATGCTAATGTTAATGGTAAAAATATAATCAAACGAGTTAAAGAATGGCAGGAATGATATAGGGGCAAAAAAAAAGTATTAGCTAATGGTAATACCATTTTGGCCTGTCTGTTTTGAATACTGGTAATACTGAGAGGAGGAAAAATGTATGTTGGGTGTTCCTAATTATGTAGCGTTAAGCTGGCCATACATATGCAGTTCCGACCTGTGCGGCCGACAACAAATGAGCGGTGCTAGAGGCGGCCTATGTGTGCATGTGAGTCTTTTTCATCCGGCCAGACCTGTCGCAGTGGCAGGATGAAAATCAGCCGGCGCTTGAAAATTCCGTCCGTCGCGGCCTACTGCCTGCGTGTGTAGATGTACGCTAGGCGCGGTCGGCTTCTAGCTCGGCCATATCTGGCTGTCAGCCGTGTTGACATCTCCGTCACAACAACAATTTGATCTATAAAGTAAAACGGAAGCAAATAAGCTCCGCAAAATGCCTAGAGAGACAACTGTTCGCGGAGAGGTTTGTAAATAATACATTATTCAAAGGAGAAACATGTACTCTGAGCACGGAAACCAATATTGTGGGCATACCAAGCATACATAGTTCCTAGATATACGATGACATATCTATCCTTGGTCCAATGATGCTTTCTTTACTATAGGTAAGAATAATGACATATATTTTTTCTTAGTTATATAGTTAACTAGCCGCAAAGCCGCCCTCCGGGCGGACTTTTTGGCTAGCTCCTGCGGGGGGCTATTGGTGGGCCTTCGGCCCACCAAATACGTGTTTATATATGTGATATGTGTTTGGTGGGCCGGCCCACCAAACACAGACTCTCCAGATAGCCCCTTCTAACTTTCCTGAAATCGTGGATGTAGAAATGTATGTATTAACGCCAACCCATTCACATCACCCCCAACCCATTCACTCACCCATTACCCATCACTCCCCACCCATTCACTCACCCATTACCCATCACCCCCCACCCATTCACTCACCCATTACCCATCACCACACACCCATTCACTCACCCATTACCCATCACCCCCCACCTATTCCATCACCCATCACCCCCAACCCATCACCCCCCACCCATTCACTCACCCATCACCCCACCCATTCACTCACCCATTACCCATCACCCTACATCAAGGTTTCCTCAATTCTCGCAACCCACTTTTTTCACAATTCTCGCTAATAGGCTACAAAAAAGAAAAAAGAAAAAAAGTGATCGGATCATCTCATACGTGGGTTAAAAACCTTCCCCTGGTCAACCTGGTTCCAAAACTGTGCCATATGATGGCATTCCGCCACGGGGGGCGGAACCTATACCACACACACACACACACACACACACACACACACACACACTTGTTTTTCTTGTTTGTTTTGTTTAGAGGATAATGCCTCAGAGCTATAGTGATCTACCGCTCTACCACTCTACCACACACACACGCACACGCACGCACGCACGCACGCACGCACGCACGCACGCACGCACGCACGCACGCACGCACGCACGCACGCACGCTTACTTTCGCTTATATTATTATAGATTATTCAGGATTTTCATACTATATGCTGCATATGCAGCCATCACTAACAAATCATTGTCCGATAACGGATTCATGTTGTTAATACGGTTGTCCGATGTAGACTGCATATTTTCATGGGGTGGTCTGTGTATGTGTGTGTGTCTCGTTCGGCGAACGATGCCCTAACCCTTTTCGTAGGCCGGACTGGCCGGGCCGCATAAGCGTATAAGCGCATAAGAGTACGAGGCATTGTTGCAGGGAACAAAGAAATATGCATTATTTGTTGCAGAAATGTGCGGCTTCACTACATACTCGGAGCTATTACCTACGATGAACGGTAGAAATCTATGTATGTTGTTACACATAGTCGTCTGTGTTACCAGTCACTGAAAGCTTGTTTTGGGTTTAAAGGAAAAAAATATAAAGTCAAGTAATATAAGCTTTTGATGCGGCCTTCAAAAAGATAGGCTGTTATGTTTTTCCACTGAAAAACCTTTTAACACATTGTTTACTCGTACAGCTTCATTTTTTTGTCCATTTGTCATAAAGAAAACATTCTTACGAATCCGAATCCCTTAAAAGCAGATTACTTACGATGTTTTATCCTTGTTAATCAGGGAGAGTTAGAAGCATTATAAACCTGATTTTTTATCCATGCCCTTAAGACTATGTTATGCAGAACTTATCTTGAAAAAAGTCAATGAATTCATGACATAGAGGCTATTTCCTTCCACTTACTATCGAGATAATTATAAGACAAAGAAATATGATTAACATAATCTGATGTAAGAAAACAATACTAGGATAATAATTTCTACTTCGGATAAAATAAGACAAGCAATTAAACATTATTGGATGGATAATCGAGAAATCCTACAATTAGGAATCTCATTTCACAAGACACGTTAGCGAATTATGAATTTGAAGGCTCTTACACACGTGAAACAAGTTGTGTAGAGTTCATTAGTAATGTATGACATAGTAATTTGGCAATAATCATTTCAATGAATATTTTTGTTTGTGTGTTAGTGGCTTTAAAGATGGCCCAACATACTGACACACACACACACACAACACACACACACACACACACACACACACACACACACACACACACACACACACACCCCACACACACACAACACACCACACACACACACACACACACACACACACACAACACACACACACACACACACACACACACACACACAACACACAACACACACACACACACACACACACACACACCACACACAAAACACACACACACACACACACACACACACACACACAACACACACACACACACACACACCACACACACACACACACACACACACACACACACACACACACACACACACACACACCACACACACACACACACACACACACACACACACACAACACACACACACACACACACACACACACACACACACACACACACCACACACACACACACACACACACACACACACACACACACACACACACACACACACACACACACACACACACACACACACACACACACACACACACAACACACACACACACACACAACACACACACACACATGCACATCACACACACACCACACACACACACACACACACACTACACTCAACACACACACCACACAAGCTTATGATGATTATCGACAGAGCTTATTTACAATTAACCTAGGTACATTAACTGTAAACATGAACATGGCATTACTCGTGTATGTTAGGAATGGAAATTGCACATGATCGGATAAACTGCAACAATTACTACTGTATGATACCGTGATACAAAGAGAGAGAGAGAGAGAGAGAGAGAGAGAGAGAGAGAGAGAGAGAGAGAGAGAGAGAGAGAGAGAGAGAGAGAGAGAGAGAGAGAGAGAGAGAGAGAGAGAGAGAGAGAGAGAGAGAGAGAGCAGAGACAGAGACAGAGACAGAGACGAGATCTAGTCAGGACAATCATGTACACAGGCGACGTGAAGGAACGACGACGCCACAGACGACAAGACATCCGTCTGTTAATGTTCCGCTGAAACTCAAGTCAGAAATCACCCTGAAAGTCGCTGCAAAACATAATCCTGTAAGAACTCACGGCAGACACAGTACTGCCAACGGATGGACAACAATGGCACAGTGCGAGAAAAAACCTTACCCATGTAGCCTACATTAGCCGTTTCAATTAGTGTAGCTTTATACGTAATATATTCACTTTGATAGCTGTATGGCAACCTGATTCTCTATATTTTAATGAGTGTCAACACTGAAATGGTTCAAACCTATTAGCCCACATGAACATATCTAAATTGTTACCGTAGATATTCATCAATCATCAATCATTGGGGGCATACGCCGGGGGCGCGTCGCCTCGCCCACCCTACGACGCCACTCCCGTGGGTCACCACGCGCGAGTTCCCATGCAGGCTCCTTTCCCATACCAAGCAGCTCTCGACAAGAAACATCAACTTGCCCCAGCCACGAGCCTTGTGGGCGCCCCCTTGGCCTCCTCCACGTCGGATTGTCTCTTACAGATACAACCCGATGGGAAGGATCGGTTTCAGGGTAGCGTGCCACATGCCCATATAGCCGAAGTTGGCGTTGACGGACTATGCAGGTAATAGGCCTCGATTCAGTCTCACGGTGCAATCGCTGATTTGACACGTAATCATCCCAGCGATACCCCATGATTCTGCGAAGACACTTATTACCAAAGGCATTGATTTGTCTCTTCAAGTCACTATTTAGTGTCCATGTCTCACAACCATAGAGTAAGACAGAGATCACAAGCGATTTGAAGATCCGGATCTTTGTCCTCCTGCACAGGTACCGACCACGCCAAATACTCCCGCTGAGCGAGTCCATAACCCCGTGGGCTATGCCAATCCGCCGTAAGGCTTCTTGACGTGACCCGCCGTCATTATGGACTGCGCTACCAAGGTATGTAAAACTTTCCAAGATCTCAATGTCCTCACCACACGTATGAACAGACTGTACTGCTTCATCTAGTAAGTCTCCAAACACTTGGACCTTGGTCTTGAGCCAGGAGACCTCAAGTCCCAAAGGCTTTGCCTCCTCGTGCAGCGCCTCGAGAGCCATCACCAGGACCTCCAGCGACTCAGCAAAGATTACTGCATCATCGACAAAAACAAGATCAGTGATCTTGGTGTTGCCGATGGATGCTCCACAATTACTTTGATCTACAACCTTGTCCAATACCCAGTCCATACAAGCGTTGAAAAGTAATGGGGCAAAGACGCACCCTTGCCCCACTCCTGTATTCATAGGAAAGAAGCTATATACACCTGCCCCACACTTCACAGCACTCTCAGTCCCAGAATACAGACCAGTTATCAAACCAATAGTCCTTGCAGGAATCCCTCGAAGTCGCAGAAGATCCCAAAGTGACTCACAATGCACTGGGTCAAACGCCTTCTTGAGATCAACATAGGCTGCAAGCATCCCCTGTCGAAACTCACGTCGGCGTTCCACCAGGACACGAAGCGCTAGGATAGATATTGGCGTGCCACAAGTCGCTACCCTTTACCACACATATATAATGTCTTAGGAATTATACGTTGAAATGAAAGTATGAAAACAAGATAATATGATATTTACACTATTTTCTATATCCAGTTTTGAGGTAATAACTGAATTGTCATGCAGTCAATACGGCGTTGTTTATGTAGATATAATAGAAACCGCACATGGAGCTAAGATTACGTCAGTCCACGTTTTGTCTCGTGCGGGAGAGATGTGCTCGTCGAGAGTGACATTATTTCTTTCATATTTTTTTTAGTGTCGTTAGTTGTAACATTCTCCTGCCCTTGGTGACTTGATTGTGACAGCGATGTGGTGACGCAGAGGTGCCCAGCTGTCCGGTAAGTGCAATAGTGACCTCAATAAAGGCGGATATCGATGTACGGTTGAGGCAGGTGACGCCAGTGATGTGTCCGGCCCCGCCAGGGTAATGGCAAAGTTACATTTTTTCTCTTTTTAGCGATAGCCTTTGAATTATTGGTATGCAACTTTTACGTGTTTTTTTCCTTTACTTTATAAACCACATATTCATATAGGGTAGAAGGCAATGGTGTTATGTATTACGGTAATAACCTGCCGCCTGCCTGCTCTCACCTGCTTCCCACCTGCCTCAATGTTACTGTAGTCGGCTAGTCGCTCGAATTTTATATCCATGTCAGTGATTTCTGTAATTCTTAGTTATCGTGTTTCTTCATTATAGATAGCGATGATCATAGTTTTCGAGATGATAAGGAAATGGTGGTCGGGAGTGTAGAAGGCTTATTTTATTTATTTCTGAAAATTCCGTTTACTTTATATTTATTGGATATATATTTATAACCAACCCTTTACCTACCTTTAAAATCTACCCTTTTTCATCATATCTCTAAAGTCAAAAAGATGGTCCATGATTTTTTTTTCAATTGGGCTAGTGGTCCATGGCTTGAAACGAGTTGAGAACCACTGCTCTAGAGTTTTACCATTCTATTAACTTGAGGCGTCTTTTTGGTTTTACTGCGGTTTAATGCATTACAAAGCACGTAGTTATAAAAGTTCTCAACATGTGGATCTGACCATCAGCAGTATCTATAACCCCTACATCACCCGTCGGAAATAAAAAAAATATAAAAGGTGGGTCTGGCGGGCGCAGCCTTCCTCACACCCCAGTGAGGCTTAGTTACGTAACCAATATCCTGATTTGTTTAGTGAACTAGTTCGGGGGTTAGGGGGGCGCTGCCCCCACTAACCCCAGTTAGGTCAACTGTATGTCACAAGATAGGGAGTATTATATTAATCTGAAGTTTTACCGTCTTTTTTGTGGAAATATTATACGGATGTTGAGTTTTTTTTTAATAGATTATCATTTTTTTGTGGGAATATTGTGGGAAGATGACCACTTCATTGAATAACTATATTTAGTAATATTCATGAACTCATCTAATTGAAGCGTAAAGGAAAATAAAGTGTATATGTATACGGTATATGGTTCTACAACATTTAATACAATACAAGGCACGCAGTTATAACAGTCCTCAACTTGTAGATCTGACCATTTGTAATGTTTCTAACCCCTACATCTGCCGTCGGAAATTAATTATAACAAAAAGAGGGTCTGGAGGAGCACAGCCCCACAGTTAGGTTAGGTTACGTAACCAATGTCCAAGTTAGGTTAGTGAACTTGCGGAAGAGTCTGGGGGGGAGGGGCAGCTTCCCCAGCTAGGTCAGATTGTAATGAGCCCAAGTGATCAAAGTTACGTAACCTATATGAATATATATATATAACCTATATATAATATATAACCTATATATAACCTATATGTATTGGATTAAATTTGAGTTTTACCAGCCCTATAAACTAAAATGGTCAATTACACTATGTAATGTACATTTTGCCAGGAGTGTACTAGGGAGCGCCCGAGGTCAAGACGTGGTTTTGTCTCGACGGAAACGCTGGAGAATATCGAGTTGAGACGCGCTGCCAAGGTTGCTGGGAACCGGGACCAGCACAGGGCTCTTTCACGCAGGACTAGAACCCTCCTGGGGAGAGACAAGGAGAGGTATGTCAGGAGTCTCGCTGAAGATGTCGAGGGCCATTTGAACGCTAATGACCTCCGACGCGCCTACCGAGCCCTGAAGAAGCTCCGTACCAAGTCTCCATCTCGGGCGACTGCTATCCGAGCAGCAGATGGGCGCCTCGTGTCGGACATTGATGGGCAGATGGCTCGTTGGGCTGAGTACTTTGGGCAGTTGATCACGGTGGACCCTCCAATCGGGCAGCTCCACACCACTGGATTAGGGGCAGTGGATGCCGATCTTTCCAGTGACGAAACCGCACTTTCCCTTGACGAAGTCAGAGAGATTGTAGCAAAGTTGAGGGGTGGAAAGGCAGCTGGTGTTTGTAATATCAATGCGGAGCTCCCCGAAGCTGGGGGTGAGGCCATGATCCGCGGGTTGCATGCTGTCCTGACTCCCGTGTGTCTATCAGGTACCATTCCTCCTGACTGGAAAAGGGGCTGGTCGTCCCTATCTGGAAAGGGAAAGGGACCCGTCAGGACTGCAACAATAACCGTGATATTACATTGCTCAGGGTGCCAGGCAATGTGCTAGCCCATCTATTGCTGACACAGATCCGTAGCTATCTGCTGAAGCATCAAAGACCTCAGCAGTCTGGGTTAACGCCTGGTAAGTCAACAACGGACCGTTTCCTAGCGCTTCGTGTCCTAGTGAAACGCCGACGTGAGTTAGACAGGGAATGCTTGCAGCCTATGTTGATCTCAAGAAGGCATTTGACTCAGTGTATCTTGAGTAGCTCTGGGATCTTCTGCGACTTCGCGGGATTTCTACAAGGACTATTGATTTGATGACTGGTCTGTACTCTGGGACTTAGTGCTGCGAAGTGTGGGGGAGGTGTATCCAGCTTCTTTCCTGTGAATACAGAAGTGAGGCAAGGGTGCGTCCTTGCCCCATCACTTTATAACACTTGTATGGACTGGGTATTGGGCAAAGTTGTATATCATAGTGATTGTGGAGCATCCCTCGGCAACACCAAGATCACTGATCTTGTGGACTTGCCTTGCCTTTGGGACTTGAGGTTTCCTGGCTCAAAACTAAGGTCCAGGTGTTTGGAGGCTTACTAGATGAAACAGTACAGTCTGTTCATACGTGCGGCGAGGACATTGAGATCTTTGAAAGTTTTACATACCTTGGTAGCGCAGTCCATAATGATGGCGGGTCGCGTCAAGAAGTCTTACGGAGGATTGGCGTAGCCCACGGTCTTATGGACTCGCTGAGCAGGAGTATTTGACGTTGTCGGTACCTGTGCAGGAGGACAAAAATCTGGATTTTCAAGCCACTTGTGATCCCTGTTTTACTGTATGGTTGTGAGACATGGACGCTAAGTAGCGACATGAAGGAGCGATTTGATGCCTTTGATAATAGGTGTCTTCGCAGAATCATGGGGTATCGCTGGGATGATTACGTGTCAAATCAGCGATTGCACCGTGAGCCTGAATCGAGGCCTTTTACCAGCATAGTTCGTCAGCGCCAACTTCTGCTATATGTGCATGTGACACGCTACCCTGAAACCGATCCTTCCCATCGGGATGTATCTGCAAGAGATAATCCGGCGTGGAGGAGGCCAAGGGGGCGACCAAAAGGCTCGGGGCTGGGGCAAGATGATGTTTCCTTGCGAGAGTTGCTGTGTATGGGAAGGGATCCTGCATGGGGACCCGCTAGTGGTGACCCCCGGGAGTTGCGTCGTAGGGTAGGCGAGGCGACCCGCCCCCCGGCGTGTGCCCCTAATGATTGATTGATTGAGACAGGCAGCCGTCATGTATCCTACTTGGGAAGGAGAATGCAAACCCTTAGGGTTCATTCTTGCAGTTAACTACGCCAAGGAGGGTATGTGATCGGTTCGGTTTGTCTGTTTGTTTGCGGGTTACTCAACATTTCATCATACTGTGAACAGCCTCTATTTATCTGGATATGTAACACCCCACCCCCCATTGACACACCCTTCTGGCTATCTACACTCCAAACACTTTACTTATAAAGTGGGTGAAGCTCATCATTATACAGGATGTGCTGTTTATTGCGGCGTCATTGACCTTAGGGTGAGTTAGGTTGTTTGCGTGGGCTGGCAGCGTGCATGTGTGTAGCTTTGCTGTGTACACCCATGGTATCACGTGCGTGCTACCTGGAAAAGACCTGTAAAATATTCAGAGCACAAATGCAATTTGTAACTAGAACTGTATTGTGGTTGCTTGTGATAAGCAATTTAGTTTGGCCACTCATCCCCGCTACATGGCGGGCTTCCCACGGCAGCCTGGCTTAATTTATTACAGACACGTGTTATTCATACACCTCTCTTTCAAGAATTTTTTATCACACAACACCACACACACACACACACAACACACACACCACACACACACACACACACACACACA
>JACEEZ010000012.1:12850-25350 GCA_016584305.1 Chionoecetes opilio | reverse complement strand
AAATGATGACCTGTACTGATTTTCTTTGTACGATACATGTCCTCGAAACCTTGTTTGAATAGCTCATTGTATGATTAATAGATATATCAAAGCAAATTTATTGATTGGAGAAATCTACAAAACATTTTTTTTTGCTACGGCGATATAATTGTAATTAGAATTCCATTATTTTAATTCCTTTGCTGGCATGTGTTTGTAAATTTTGTCTTTGCTGGTGTTGGTGTTGATGGTTGGCTTGTGCTGTGTTGCTGAGGGTGAAGTGATGGTTGAGTGTTGCAGGGGGCGATGGTGATGACATGTACTGGTAGACAGGCGCGGGGGAGTGACACAGGCAGCAGTGGTGTGGTGTGTGGGCGTGGGGGCAAGATATAGCATGCAGCAATGTAACACTGGCCGGGCGTAGGGAGGGAGGAAGGGGGTTTAGGTGACTAAGGTGTGGGGAAGAGGGACTTGCGTGCAGGCGAGGGGTGGGGCTGGGAGAGGAGTAATACAGGTAAATGAGGGCACACGTTGTATGGGCGTGTCATGCAGCGGGAGTACTATGTTGTGCGGTTAGAAGGTCAAGGACAAGGACAAGCCTCTAAACTAGAGGGGGCCTTTAAATGGTAACCTTGAATGTGGAGGATGATTGGTGGGTGAGGAATTTTACAAGCATGCTTTTTTCTTGTTTTTTACAGTGATATTAAAATGGTTGTCCATATTTATTCGTCATTTTAACGAAGTGGTTTTGATGTTTGATATGGCCTATGTGGTGATTGTGTTAGTAAGGGTGTTTAATATGGATTTGTTGTGCATAGTGGTAATGATAGTTTGATCTGGTGTACCATCAGTTAATGTTGTGGAAATGGTGGTGAAGGCGATTGAGTATTGAGGGTACGTACTATGGTAGAGACTGATAGTTAGTGGTGATGTTTGGGGGTACGGATAAAATACCATGTAATTTAAAACATATATATGAGTTAATTCAGGCTACAGGTACATAAGGGGAAAGAAAGCATGTTATTGTGTTCAGTGAGAGTAGAGCTCTGTACCAAATACGAATTGTTTTGAGTAAAGAGGATCAAATTTTTAATGGGATGACACATATTGCAAATGTATTTGTGTGTGTGTGTGTGTGTGTGTGTGTGTGTGTGTGTGTGTGTGTGCGTGTGCGTGTGCGTGTGTGTGTGAGAGAGAGAGATCCTCGCCTAGGGTCTTGTCCACGCGCGCTAGACTCACGATCGCCAATTTTACCCTCCCGGAAAGAGCTCGAAGCGACAGATACTTAGATAATGCTGGGACCTCGCACACCACGCACACCCCCACTCTCCTGCTCAAGGACAGTAACCTCCCACATTTGTCAGTAAAAAGTCGCCGGGAGTAAGCGGGGATCGAACGCGCGAATACAGAATTTCAGGACTGGCGCTCTAATCCACTTAACCATGCAGGCGGTGTGTGTATGTTTTAATGATTGACTTAAAGCGTGGCCACCGAGATGACAAGGCCTCATGCATCGCCCGTGACGTCACACCATGTAGATCCCACCCGCTCCGCTCCCCGTACAAGTTTACCTACCTAATATAATGTGTATCAGTATGAAAGATATACTGTTATCTTTAGAAATGTTGTTTCTATAATATTATCTAATAAAAAGTCGTAAAACACACATAAAAAATGCCATTATGAGACTTTCAAGAAATATGCATTAACTTAAACTCTTCCCTATTAATATTTTGCTCAAAAACTTTTTACATGGCGAATATCAATAGAAGCGGAATTTAATTAGCTTTCCATTGATATATTTTGTTTAGTCATAAATGAATAAGCAGCATGCATAAATTAGCGTAACTAAATATTAAAAATCATGAAATCGGGTAATTTATTACCTAATATATGTTTATCAGTATAAAAGATATACTGTTATCTTTGGAAATGTTTGCTCTATAATATTATCCAATAAAAAACAGTAAAACACACAAAAGAAATGCCATTATGAGACTTTCAAGAAATATGCATGAATTTAACTCTTCGCCATTTAATATTTTGCGTGAAAACTTTTTACATGGGGAATGTCAATAGAAGCGGAATTTAATTAGCTTTCCATTGATATATTTTCTTTTCTGATAAATGAATTAGCAGCATTTATAAATTAGCGTTAACTAAGTAAATAACATCATGAAATCGGGTAATTTTTCCCGATTGATGAGGTTATTCATTCAGTTAACGCTAATTTATGTATGGTTCTAATTCATTTATCAGATAACGAAATATAGCAATGGAAAGCTAATGTGATTCCGCTTCTATTGATATTCTCTTTGTAAAAAGTTTTTTGCGCAAAATATTAAATGGCGAAGAGTTTAAGTTAATGCATACTGCTTGAAGGTCTCATAATGGCATTACTTTTGTGTCTTTTACGATTTTTTATTTAATAATTTTATAGAACAAACATTTCCAAAGATAACAGTATATCTTTTATACTGATAAACATATATTAGGTAGGTAATTACCCGATTTCATGATTTTTAATATTTAGTTAACGCTAATTTATGCACACTGCTAATTCATTTATGACTAAGCGAAATATATCAATGGAAAGCTAATTAAATTCCGGTTCTATTGATATTCTCCATGTAAAAAGTTTGCGAGCAAAATATTGAATGGCGAAGAGTTTAAGTTAATGCATATTTTTTTAAAGTCTCATAATGGCATTTCTTTTGTGTGTTTTACGACTTTTTATTTGATAATATTATAGAACAAACATTTCCGAAGATAACAGTATATCTTTTATACTGATAAACATTATATTAGGTAGGTAAACTTGTACGGGGAGCGGAGCGGGTGGGATCTACATGGTGTGACGTCACGGGCGATGCATCAGGCCTTGTCATCTCGGTGGCCACGCTTAAAGGGTGTTGAATATTTGTTTGCCTTCATTGTGCATGTTGCATATGCGTTTTATTTCATGTGGTTCTCTTCCTGATTAGGTATATTATTATTTATCCTTGTTTTGTTTGTCATGCGTGTCATTCTGTCGTGTAACAAGGACAGTATCTGTTACATAAATTCAACGTGATATTGGTATAAGAGCAGGAGGAGGAGGAGGAGCAGGAGGAGGAGGAGGAAAGGCAAAGAGGGGATGAGGCAGGAGGGATGGGGAGAGGAGGTGAGCTGGCTCAGGTGAATGATCAGGGAGGCAGGGAGGGATTTAGGGCAAGGCAGGTAAGGGTGGGTAGGGGTTGGCCAGATGAATGGGGAACCCTTGCAAATTACACACACTGAGGCAGGATTACCGCGGTCAATCACTCATTCGGTGATGCAAGACTCGTTCATCATGGTGGCGGGTGTTTTATTTATCGGGGTGGTGAGAAGGGAAGCACCAGCTCAGAAGGGATTAATGAAGGCACGAATGTATGTGTAATGACGAAGTTTATAGCACGAGAGACATACATATACATAGCTTAGCCGTCAGTATTGTGCTCGGCCTTGGGGAACGCGCACGTGATTGTTCTGACTATAGTGGAATGTGCACATGGGAGGTATTGCCTAGATTCCTAGAGTGATAATTTTTCGAAATTAGAGGTTTTTTTTTCTTTTCTCTCTCTCTCTCTCTCTCTCTCTCTCTCTCTCTCTCTCTCTCTCTCTCTCTCTCTCTCTCTCTCTCTCTCTCTCTCTCTCTCTCTCTCTCTCTCTCTCTCTCTCTCTCTCTCTCTCTCTCTCTCTCTCTCCTCTCTCTCTCTCTCTCTCTCTCTCTCTCTCTCTCTCTCTCTCTCTCTCTCTCTCTCTCTCTCTCCTCTCTCTCTCTATTCTTTTCTCTGGGTTTCTCTGTAATTCTCCTGTCTCTCTCAGTCAAGTATCTCTCGCACTCATCTACTCATCATTCACCCCCTCCATCAATTCTCATCCCCTCTTCCTAATCTTCTCTATATTCTATCAATTCTGTCTCGGTGTCGGTCGGTATGAGTCCGTCTAGCTCAGCAAGTATTTGGCCACTCTCTAAAACACAAATTACTGCATGGTATAGGTAACATGCCGATCTTGCTAAATCTACTATATTGCTCAATTCTGCCGTCTGTGGTGATCTGATGAACTAATGCCTGCATCACCAAAATTAGTTAGTCATGCCGAATGGTTTTAAACTATATTGGCTATATTCTGGTTCTGGTGATCATGATCGTGACATAATAATCAAAGGAGAGAGGATTCTGCGTCTAGATGTCTCTGAATTAGATGAAGCTGTGCACCATAATTTCCGAGTAAAATCGGGAATAATTGAAAAACACTATTTTCGGGGTTCTATGTTCACCATCAGGGACTTGGAACGTCCAGGATGGCAAGGAAAGTTATGCATGCACGAGTCAAATCCGCAAGGTGAAAGCCATGACAGGGACTCGGTTAGTGAAATGAAAAAAAAAACTTTGAAATGATGGAACATGGACAAAAAGGATGACAGACTACACAATGTTTCCTTAGAGACTCTGATTACTAAGAGGAAATGATAGCAAAAACTTTTTATGCATTGTTTTGACAATAAGTTACCTCTAAGGTGAGAACGAATACGCTCTTGTATATTCAAGTTTCCGCTGAAAGAAAAATACACCAAGACTGCTAGGCTGACAAAATGTTACGGTGTAGTCATGTAGCGAGTAAGGTAGTCACCCCTTTCACCATCATGTTTACGTACTCTTACCAAGTGCGGTCTCTGTACAGAGAATCAGAGTAGCACGGGGACTACTCTATTTATAATCTTCAATCATTGTTATGATAATTATCAGGTGTTTGCATTGTTATCAGCTTATCAATATATTCAATTATGTACAACGTAAAATCAGCAATATCACCAGGAAGTATCCATGGTGTAACTCGCATGTCTTGGCGAGTGGTTGCATAATACCTTGGAAAACAATTATTTATGAGAAGTGAAATTTGTATATATACTCCAGAATTTGTGAAATAAAATTAACCTGAACTGGACAAATGAGTATCCTTCATTCCAGTTAAACCAAAGCTATGAACACTCCACCTTAGTTACAAATGGTGACCCGGAGTGTAAGCTAATGGTTTTCTAGGTGGCTTAAACTGGTGCTGTCCATCTCGGCATAGAAATATAATTTCTATGTTTTGCTGGACATAAGAGCATCTTTCTCCTAGTCGTGGGACCTGCGTCTTCGGAAGCATTCGTCCCATGGCTCCCGCTGTATATTCCTAGCCTCCAGCTTCACTGGTGATTGCTAGGTTGTAAGCGGGATAGGGAGAATTACACGTTTACGTGTAGCGCCACCTAGTCATGTTCCCCACCCAACCCCGGCACCTTCTGTGCCTTCCTCAGGGCATTTTTGCCCTCAGACGCCTTACTGCGTCCTCAACGGCCTATGCGCATTCAGCGCGGCCACTACCCCGCCAGGCGCCTCACTGCGTCCTTAGCGGCTTATGCGCATTTAGCGCGGCCGCTGCCCTCCTCCAGACGGCTCACCGCGTCCTCAGCGGCCTTATGCGTGTTTAGCGCGGGCCCTGCTTCCTCAAACGCCTCAGTGGCCTATGTGCACTCAGCGCAGCCACTTCACCCTCTGACGCCTCCTTGCGCCCTCAGCACGACCTCACGCGCATTCTGCGCAGCCCCACGGTGTTATTGAATCACTCCACGGCCGCCGCTCGCCGCCCTATGGATTACTCATCGCCCTGTGGATTACTCAACCCTCAGCTCCACAGTGTTAACGTGATTCACTCTACGGCCGCCACTCGCCGCCCTATGGATTACTCAACAAGCCCTGTGGATTACTCAACCCTCAACTCCACAGTGTTAACGTGACTCACTCCACGGCCGCCGCTCGCCGCCCTTTGGATTACTCACCACCCTGTGGATTACTCATCGCCCTGTGGATTACCAGCCCTGTGGATTACTCATCACCAGGTTGCAACTCTGCCATGGCGCAACACTGCCACGCCCGCAACACAAGCCGGCGGCACCACAGCCATGGCGCAACACTGCCACGCCCGCAACACAAGCCGGCGGCACCACAGCCATGGCGCAACACTGCCACGCCCGCAACACAAGCCGGCGGCACCACTGCCATGGCGTCAACACTGCCTCGCCCGCGACTTACTGCCGGCGGCACCACTGCCATGGCGGTAACACTGCCTCGCCCGCGACTTACTGCCGGCGGCACCACAGCCATGGCGCAACACTGCCACGCCCGCAACACAAGCCGGCGGCACCACAGCCATGGCGTCAACACTGCCTCGCCCGCGACTTACTGCCGGCGGCACCACTGCCATGGCGGTAACACTGCCACGCCCGCAACACTGCCGGCGGCACCACTGCCATGGCGCAACACTGCCACGCCCGCAACACAAGCCGGCGGCACCACAGCCATGGCGCAACACTGCCACGCCCGCAACACAAGCCGGCGGCACCACAGCCATGGCGCAACACTGCCACGCCCGCAACACAAGCCGGCGGCACCACTGCCATGGCGTCAACACTGCCTCGCCCGCGACTTACTGCCGGCGGCACCACTGCCATGGCGGTAACACTGCCACGCCCGCAACACAAGCCGGCGGCACCACAGCCATGGCGCAACACTGCCACGCCCGCAACACAAGCCGGCGGCACCACTGCCATGGCGTCAACACTGCCTCGCCCGCGACTTACTGCCGGCGGCACCACTGCCATGGCGGTAACACTGCCACGCCCGCAACACAAGCCGGCGGCACCACAGCCATGGCGCAACACTGCCACGCCCGCAACACAAGCCGGCGGCACCACAGCCATGCGCAACACTGCCACGCCCGCAACACAAGCCGGCGGCACCACTGCCATGGCGTCAACACTGCCTCGCCCGCGACTTACTGCCGGCGGCACCACTGCCAGGGCGGTAACACTGCCACGCCCGCAACACATGCCGGCGGCACCACTGCCATGGCGGTAACACTGCCACGCCCGCAACACTGCCGGCGGCACCACTGCCATGGCGTCAACACTGCCTCGCCCGCGACTTACTGCCGGCGGCACCACTGCCATGGCGGCAACACTGCCAAGCCAGCAACTGGTCACCACAGCCCTCCACATCAAATCGGCAAAACAAACACCAGCAGCACCGCTCCACCAACCAACGTCTCGTTCCTCCTCCCGCGTCACTAGGGGGGGGGTACTGTAGCGAGTAAGGTAGTCACCCCTTTCACCATCATGTTTCCGTACTCTTACCAAGTGCGGTCTCTGTACAGAGAATCAGAGTAGCACGGGGACTACTCTATTTATAATCTTCAATCATTGTTATGATAATTATCAGGTGTTTGCATTGTTATCAGCTTATCAATATATTCAATTATGTACAACGTAAAATCAGCAATATCACCAGGAAGTATCCATGGTGTAACTCGCATGTCTTGGCGAGTGGTTGCATAATACCTTGGAAAACAATTATTTATGAGAAGTGAAATTTGTATATATACTCCAGAATTTGTGAAATAAAAGGAACCTGAACTGGCCAAATGAGTATCCTTCATTCCAGTTAAACCAAAGCTATGAACACTCCACCTTAGTTACAGTCATACGTAGAGCGAATAATTTCTCAGACACAAAGATGATGGTCCTGTTGATGCTCAATGGTCAACAATTCAGCCACAGGTTGCGTCACCATCTCAGTGATTTGGGCTGGCACGAGGCACAGGGTGTGGATTGGGCTTGGATATCACGGGCTTTGTTATAGGGCGGGAATTTGATTGAAAGTGAGGGGGAGGAGAAATGCGCAGGAACATCAGTGGCGGGACTAGAACGAGATGTGGACAATAGGGGTGTCAGTGGAGAAACCTACAGAGAAATCTGTGTCGGGACTAAGGGATAGGGTGTAGACTGTGAAGAAACCCGAAGGGACATCAGTGGTGATTGTTAGACAATATGGGCATCAGGGGCTTGGAGGTTAAACCTGCAGGGACATCAGTGGCGTAATTTTGGGACGGGTTGTGGACATCTGGGATTTTAGAGGAGAAAACCCCTGAGATATCAGTGGCAGGATTTTGAGACGGGATGTGGACATCCGGGGTTTAGAAGAGTTGATGCGTAGTGAAATTAGTGGCGGGATTTTAGGACGAGCAGTAGACATCTGGGGTCTAGTCAGGGCTGTACCCTGCTACTGGTAACATGTAACCCAGTACAACCAGTCACATGGTCGGATCGTCGGCGACTAAACCGGCTCCCCCACTGGTTCTACCAGTGAGGAGGGTGTTCTGGACACCCAGATGGACTAAAAATAAGACCATCTTTAAGGGCAGATGAACTCACTATTGAGTCAATGGCCATCCAGCCCCAGCTATGGGTGAAATAGTGGGCACCTGGGGTTAATCCCTACAGGGGGTTCTGCGTCCCTGGCCACGGTGAGCAGTAAGGCTAATCCCTGACATAGATTGGTTGGGGGGGGGTTTGCAACCCCTCCCTGTAAAAACCAAATCTAGCCACTAACATTCTAAGAGGTAGAGGCCGGGGGCGCGGTAATCGCGCCCCCGACCCGGTTTTGCCGGGGGGCCCGACCATGCAGACACCTCCAATGCTGACGCAGGGGAGGGGTCTGCCTATGACGAGTGCGGGGCAAAGCCCTCGGGAATCCCGCCCTCTAAATCAAGTGGTAGGGCCCCCTAGCCGAACTTTCACCCCCATAAGTGGCGCCTGCCCGTCGAATCACTCCTGGAATCAACCTGCGGAGGGTTCTTCGTTTGGGCTCGTGGAACGTTCTGAGCCTCTCAAACGATCATCGACTACCTCTCCTATCGGGCGAGCTCAGTAGGCTGAGGGTGGATATAGTGGGACTCTCTGAGACGAGGAGGCCTGGCAGTGGCGACACTAGCAGTGGGGGTTACACCTACTACTGGTCCGGCATGAGCATTGAGCAATGGTCACCGTGTACGGGGAGTAGCTATAGGCATCTCCAGCAAACTGCAGCCGTCAGTTGTTGAGGTTACTCCGGTTGATGAGCGTATAATGCGGGTGAGGATGAAACACACTTTGGGTTTCATGTCTCTTGTTGCAGTGTACGCTCCTACCGAGATGCGTAAAACTAAAGAGAAGGAGATGTTCTACGCCAAACTCGACTCTGTTTTAGACCAGTGCCCTCCTCGGGATACACTCATTGTCTTGGGCGACTTCAATGCTACTACTGGCACTGTGAGAGATGGCTACGAGTTATGTGTTGGTCCCCATGGCTCCGGTACCAGAAACACCAACAGTTATCTGCTTCTGAACTTTGCAAGATCCAGAAGGTTGAGAATTGCAGGCTCTTGGTATCAGAGGCCAGAGCCGCACCGCTGGACATGGTATAGTAATGCCGGAGGGGTAGCTAAGGAGATCGACCACAACCTCGTTAGTACTCGTTGGAGGATCCTCCAGAACTGCAGGGTTTACCAGAGTGCTGAGTTCTTTGGAACAGATCACAGACTTGTTGTTGCTACACTTAATCTTCATGTCAAGTCCAGAAGAATCTCAAGAGGTAACCGTACTGTGTTTCATCTTGAGAAACTGAAGGATTTGACATGTGCTCATGAGTATGCGGTGGCAGTCTCAAATCGGTTTGATGTGCTCGGTGCTCTCGGGAACCCTGTAGAACTGTGGGATACCTTCAAACGTGAAACTCTACAGGCTGCCAATGAGTGTAATGGGGAGCACCCGAGATGAAGGCGTGGTTTTGTCTCGACAGAGACGCTGGAGAAAATCGAGGAGAGCCGCGCTGCCAGGCTGGCTGGGAACCGGGACAGCACAGGTCTCTGTCACGCCGGACTAGAACCCTCCTGGGGAGAGACAAGGAGAGGTATGTCAGGAGTCTCGCTGAGGATGTTTGGAGGTCATTTGAACGCTAATGACCTCCGACCCGCCTACCGAGCCCTGAAGAAGCTCCGTTCCAAGTCTCCTTCTCGGGCGAGTGCTATTCGAACAGCAGATGGGCGCCTCGTGTCGGACATGGATGGGCAGATGGCTCGTTGGGCTGAGTACTTTGGGCAGTTGTTCACGGTGGATCCTCCAACTGAGCAGCTTCACACCACTGGGTTACAGGCAGTGAATGCCGACCCTCCCATTGACGAAACCGCACCCTCTCCTGACGAAGTCAGAGAGGCTGTAGCAAAGTTGAGGGGTGGAAAGGCAGCTGGTGTTTGTAATATCAGTGCGGAGCTCCTCAAAGCTGGGGGTGAGGCCATGATCCGCGGGTTGCATGCTGTCCTGACTGCCGTGTGACAATCAGGTACCATTCCTCCTGACTGGAAAAGGGGGCTGGTCGTACCTATCTGGAAAGGGAAAAGGGACCGTCAGGACTGCAACAATTACCGTGGTATTACACTACTCAGCGTACCAGGCAAGGTGCTTGCCCATCTATTGCTGACACGGATTCGCAGTCCTCTGGTGAAGCATCAGAGACCTCAGCAGTCTGGGTTCACGCCTGGTAAGTCAACAACGGACCGTATCCTAGCACTTCGTGTCCTGGTGGAGCGCCGACGTGAGTTTCGACAGGGGATGCTTGCAGCCTATGTTGATCTCAAGAAGGCGTTTGACTCAGTGCATCGTGAGTCACTTTGGGATCTTCTGCGACTTCGAGGGATTCCTGCAAGGACTATTGGTTTGATAACTGGTCTGTATTCTGGGACTGAGAGTGCTGTGAAGTGTGGGGCAGGTGTATCCAGCTTCTTTCCTGTGAATACAGGAGTGAGGCAAGGGTGCGTCCTTGCCCCATCACTTTTCAACGCTTGTATGGACTGGGTATAACTTGTCCAACTGGGTTGGACAAGGTTGTAGATCAAAGTGATTGTGGAGCATCCGTCGGCAACACCAAGATCACTGATCTTGTTTTTGCCGATGATGCAGTAATCTTTGCTGAATCGCTGGAGGTCCTGGTGATGGCTCTCGAGGCGCTGCACGAGGAGGCAAAGCCTTTGGGACTTGAGGTCTCCTGGCTCAAGACCAAGGTCTAGGTGTTTGGAGACTTACTAGATGAAGCAGTACAGTCTGTTCATGCGTGTGGCGAGAACATTGAGATCTTGGAAAGTTTTACATACCTTGTTAGTGCAGTCCATAATGACGGCGGGTCACGTCAAGAAGTCTTACGGGGGATTGGCATAGCCCACGGTGTTATGGACTCGCTCAGCGGGAGTATTTGGCGTTGTCGGTTTCTGTGCAGAAGGACAAAGATCCGGATCTTCAAGTCGCTTGTGATCCCTGTCTTACTATATGGTTGTGAGACATGGACACTAAATAGTGACTTGAAGAGACGAATCAATGCCTTTAGTAATAAGTGTCTTTGCAGAATCATGGGGTATCGCTGGGATGATTACGTGTTAAATCAGCGATTGCATCGTGAGACTGAATCGAGGCCTATTACCTGCATAGTCCGTCAGCGCCAACTTCGGGTATAGGGCATGTGGCACGCTACCCTGAACCGATCCTTCCCATCGGGTTGTATCTGTAAGAGACAATCCGGCGTGGAGGAGGCCAAGGGGGCGCCCACAAGGCTCTTGGCTGGGGCAAATTGATGTTTCTTGTCAAGAGCTGCTTGGTATGGGAAAGGACCTGCATGGGAACTCGCGCGTGGTGACCCCGGGAGTGGCGTCGTAGGGTGGGCGAGACGACGCGCCCCCGGCGTATGCCCCAATGATTGATTGATTGAGTAGACATCTGGGGTTTAGAAGGAGAAGCTCGCAATGACATAGAGGACGAGGATTTGGGTCGTGGAATGGACATCATTGTTTTCGGAGGGGAGAAACATATGGACATCAGGGGTGGAGGATTAGCACCGGCAGAGGAATATGTTATGGGACAAGACATATAGACACCACAAGCTCGGACTGAGGACTTGGAAGGAGTGACAGAGAACCTGGCAGGGTCTGTATAGCCTAGCTAAAATCCGCGAAGAACGAGTGACCCCTCATTGATTTGGTGTATAAATGGCGGCAATTGGATAACACGGGACGGCGGCGGGGCTGGTTATATGCTCGTGATTCAGACAATGAAAAATCGAGGAGATGCTCTCGTTGGAGTATCCAGTGAAGGGACACGCGGCATACCATATTCTGTGTTTGCATCTTTGGCTTGATAACGAGCAGCTTGGGGCGGGAACGGGAGCGAGAGCTGCTCCGGCACTCGGCGTTGAGGCTCAAAAACGATAAATTCTCACCTGTAAGTGAGTCGGGGTCGCAGTAAAATTTAGAGAGTCCTGCATAAGGTGAGCCCCGCCTGCCCAGACTAACAGCCAGGCACCGCTGTAGGCCCAGTAGGCCTCGCTGATCTCCTCCACGCTAGTATCCATGCACTCTATGTGCTTTCGCTCCTGACACACTGTCAAGAAAGATCCAAACACGAGTACGTAGGCCCACTAGCCACTGCTCGGGGCCGGGCAGACTCTTACACATTTAGGGCTATATTCAAGATTTTTTTTGCGAACCGTTGCATCGCCCGGCAAAATACAAGAATCACCGCGTACTACACTCGACCGGTTGCGTTGCCCATGCATCAGTCATTCACCCTGCTCTGTCCTCCTATTCCATTCTTA
>JACEEZ010000012.1:0-10818 GCA_016584305.1 Chionoecetes opilio | reverse complement strand
TATAAGTACTTTGGTAATAGAGAGACGATTGACCCTCAAATCCAGTAGACGAAATATTAAAGTATTTGCAGAAACTTGACCCAGCAAAATCCGTGGGGGTGGACGAAATCTCGCTGCGATTACTTCGCGAATGTCACAGTCAACTTTCGCTCCCATTAAAGATTATTCTCAATAAATCGCTAATGGACAAAAATGTTCCTTGTATGTGGAAATTAGCTAATGTTACACCGATATTCAAGAAAGGGAGTAAGAGCCTCGCAAGTAATTATCACCCAATTAGTCTAACGTCTGTGATTGTTAAACTATTTGAGAAAATATAGCAGGATAAAATAGTGTCTTTTCTTGATGAAAATAACTCAATACTAAACTCCCGGCATGGATTTCGAAATAAGAGATCGTGCTTAACAAACCTACTCGAATTTTGTAATGTCATTTATTCAAACTGGGACGCTAAAATTCCCTCGGATATAATATACCTTGTTTTTCAGAAAGCCTTCGATACAGTTCCCCATAAGCGACTTTTGACCAAGCTAAGGGCACATGGCTTAGGAGAGCAATTATGTTCATGGATTGGCGATTGGCTTTCAAATCGTAAACAACGGGTAGTAATAAATGGCGAGGCATCTTATTGGTTAGATGTTACTAGTGGGGTGCCTCAGGGTTCGGTCTTCGGTGCTACTCTGTTTCTGATATATATCAACGATCTGGACTGCGGACTTGTATCTAAAAGCTCGAAATTTGCCGATGACACCAAATTAAGTGGTAAAGCATATACTAGAGAAAACTGCGAACTCATACAACGTGATCTCGACAAACTATCAGATTGGAGTGATAAATGGCGATTAAAATTCCATTCCGATAAATGTAAAGTAATGCATATAGGCAACGATAACTTCAGATATAACTATCAAATGCAAAATAAATCGTTAACTGAAGTACAGCAGGAAAAGGATTTAGGTGTCATCATCAGTAATGATCTTAAAACCAGTCCGCATTGCCTAGCTGCCAGTAAAAAGGCAAATTTGATGTTGGGCTTCATTAAACGCAACTTTGAACATAAAACTCCGAAAGTAATGACACAATTAGACATGTCCTTGGTTAGGCCGCACTTAGAATATGCCGTTCAATTCTGGTCGCCCTGTTTCGCAAAAGATCAAGCCAAATTGGAATCAGTGCAAAGAAGAGCAACCAAACAAATTCCATCATCTTGTGGCAGCTGACGGAAACCCCGATCATAAAGTAAGACAAAACCCAGATCATAAGGTAAGAAAAAACCCCGATCATAAAGTAAGAAAAAACCCAGATAATAAAGTAAGAAAAAACCCAGATAATAAAGTAAGACAAAACCCAGATCGTAAAGTAAGACAAAACCCAGATAATAAAGTAAGACAAAACCCAGATCGTAAAGTAAGACAAAACCCAGATCATAAAGTAAGACAAAACCCCGATCATAAAGTAAGAAAAACCCAGATCATAAAGTAAGACAAAACCCAGATCGTAAAGTAAGAAAAAAAAAACGATCATAAAGTAAGACAAAACCCCGATCATAAAGTAAGAAAAAAATCCGATCATGAAGTAAGACAAAACCCCGATCATAAAGTAAGACAAAACCCCGATCATAAAGTAAGACAAAACCCCGATCATAAAGTAAGACAAAACCACGATCATGAAGTAAGACAAAACCCAGATCATAAAGTAAGAAAAAACCCAGATCATAAAGTAAGAAAAAATACTATGTACTGCATATGTAAACACTTAACACATATATCTTGAGGTTTCTACTTTATTTAACCTTTGCAGTATATTTAAAGTGCATTTTTTTATCTCCCTCAGGTTGAAGTCGAGAAGTGGCAAGAATTTTCCATGAAGAAAGGCACACCTGCCTATGTGAAGATACGCTTCCAGGCAAGAGGTATTTTTATTATTATTGGTTATTATCATCATAATTATTATCCATATTGTTAAACGGGTAAACAAGCGTATGTTATAAAAAACCGGAAAAAATACTATTGATATAGACATATAAGTAGTTCCACATTCGTATGCTTCTATACTATGCAGCTTTACTGTTACTATCAACACCACCACTTAACTGCTACCACTACTTTTATAAACAATGCACGCGTGTCTGATAACTATCAACTGAATCACTACCACCATCACCAAACTAAATCACATGTCCATCACTCTAGTCTATATTATCATCTCCTTTAAAACGCTGCAACAGAATTCCAACTCGGCCTGAGAGACTTCAATAACAAGTTTGTGGGAACAAAACAAATACAGTCAGCTGTCAATGAGGAACACAAAGTGACATTGGACATTGTTCAGGTGTGGGAGGATCAGGCCCAAATTGAAAATGAGTGGCGATCCAGGATCCAGGTTTCCCTCTTCTTGAATGGGTTTATTTCACCCCCCATCGATATAACGGATTCTGCCCAGGTGAGAGAGAGAGAGAGAGAGAGAGAGAGGAGAGAGAGAGAGAGAGAGGGAGAGAGAGAGAGAGAGAGAGAGAGAGGAGAGAGAAGAGGAGGGGAGAGAAGAGAGAAAAGAGAGAGAGAGAGAGCGAGCGAGCGGGGAGGGGGGGGGGGGGGGAGAGAGAGAGAGAGAGAAGAGAGGAGAGAGAAGAGAGAGAGAGAGGGGGGAGAGGGGAGAGAGAGAGAGAGAGAGAGAGAGAGAGAGAGAGAGAGATAAAAAAAATTATATGTACAGACAGGCCACAAAATGTGAAATAGATAATCTCCTCATAAATTCAATGATAAACTAAATCAAAAAGAAATGAAATATAGGATAATACACTTACACCTTTTACTACCTATAATAATACTGCTGTTGCTAGTAGTACTGATAATAGCCCTACTGCCTTTACTGCTAATACTACTATTATACTATTTTCAGTAGTTCTAACAATACTGCCACATCAACTACTACTATCACCACTCTTATTTAAAAAATTCTTTCCACCCTTCTACTAGTACTACCGTAAGTGTTACCTTCCCCACAGGTCCGGGAGCAGCTACTGGACATGACAGAGCAGAAGTGTGAGGCAGACTTCAGCGGCCTTGACGTTGTACACCACCAGGGCTTTGAGGACGCCACTGATCTCCCAGGGCTTCGTGGCAGTGTTGTGGACGACGTGACACCTTTCTGTGGGAGGTGGGTGAGACAGGGTGACTTCGAGGGGCACAGGAAGGAAGATAAGGAGGAGACATAGGTTGCATTATAAATACTGGCATGGAGATGATATAATGGTGGACACTCTAGATTATTACTGAGTTAAGGAAGGATGGGGTAGGTTGGGAATTCTCTTCAAGAATATGATGGTGCTATTCAGCACCATACGCACGCAACTGTCCTCATATTCATGATGACAGTTATGAAAATAGTGTCTGTGTAATGATTTGTGATTGAAAGACACATGATGATGATAGTGATAACTGATGATTATGTAAAATGCAACTAATGATGAAACTAGTAATGTGGTTATGATGATGAAATGTGTTAATGATGATAATGTTAATGCTCTATCTCCAGGAAAGTATTCAAGCTGAGCAGCAGTGAACCACGAATCTACCGGGTAACAGAACAGAAGAATATGGTGGATGTCAATACCCATAGATTTGTAAGTGTTACCCCCCCCCCCCCACACACACACACACACCCACACACCACACACACACACACACACACACAACACACACACACACACACAACACACACACACACACGAGAAGATAAAGGAATGTGCAATAGATTGGCAGTTTTCCTACAGACTAGAGCAATAGATCATAGAGTGCACTACCAGAGAAAGGGGTTTGTGTAAAAAGGGATACATAAAAAAACAAGAACGAAATTAATTTGGTATAAAGATAGAATATTAGAGAATGAGATCAATAGAAGTAAAGAGAAGGCAGCTCAAATCTGAAAGGGCAGAAAGAGTCGAGAGAGAGAGAGAGAGAGAGAGAAGAGAGAGAAGAGGGGAAGAGGAGAAGAGAGAGAGAGGAGAGAGAGAGAGAGAGAAGAGAGAGAGAGAGAGAGAGAGAGAGAGAGGAGAGAGAGAGAGGAGAGGGGGAGAGAGAGAAGAGAGAGAGAGAGAAGAGAGAGAGAGAGAGAGAGGAGAGAGAGAGAGGAGAGAGAGAGAGAGAAAAGAGAGAGAGAGAGAGAGAGAGGGAGAGAGAGAGAGAGAGAGACTAACACCACATTTTCCTCCCCAGCTTTGCTTTGGTGTCTCGGGCAACCTAAACAAGCCAATGTCAGTCACTTTCGTATGGGAGAAGAAGGGTACCAAAAAGGAAAACACCGTATGGTTCGAGCGTGAATTTCCTGCCACTGGGTAAGGAGTGGAGTGATTTGTATGTGTTAATACATGTTAGACATTTGCTGAACAAAGAAAATGGTCTTAGGAAAGATCATGGAGGAAGAAAGTAATATGAAAAATTACAGACGATGGGAATATATTGTCTTATTTTGAGTTTTTCTTTTTAGACAGGATAACAAATCAATAGGATGGGTGTGTTTTATATAGAAATAGAATACTGGCTGAAAGCTATAAAGAAGCCTGCATAATTATTAACCCCTTCATGCCCAGATCTTTCCTTTGCTATAAAAAAATATATGCTGTCGAGCCATAAAATTACCAAAACTACCTAAATATACCAAATGAGCTAGTGGACAAGGATACTAAACAGGTCATATCTATAAAATATTGATTATATTCACAAAATATTGTCTAATTATGCCCAAATGACAATGGAAATTACGTTCTGAGCCTCAAGGGGTTAAAAGGAATGCAGTTAAAATTAGAAGGACGGTTCAGTCTTAGAGGTATTTATACTTTCCTCTCTTGACCAGGGTTTTGAAACAAACATAAGTTAGGAGTCAGCTTCAAAAGCAAAAAATGCTTACGAGAAAATCTAGCAAGTAAAGCCTGACAATAGATACAGGAATTATCTTCCAACCAGTGAAGAAACAATGATCCATATAGCATTATTTATGTATCTTTTATATTGATATGAGGTTACTTGTTTGTGAAGTGTAACCCTCAACGCATTCTGCCAGAGGTACAATGATAGCTGCCTGATTAGATGTCCTGGTGTGGTACCCCATCAGGGCAGGAATAAAAAGATTCCAGGGAGGTGGGTTACCACTCCTATTTTCAAGATTTCTTTTTTTAATTTACGCTTTAAACTGGAAAAGCGTAGATTTAAAAAAAAAAAAATGGGAAAAACTAGTTCACAAATAGAGTGGTACATGATTGGAATGGACCCAGTCGTCAGGTAGCTACTTGGTGCGGAGTCATTAGGGAGTTTTAAAAGGAGGCTAGATAGCTTTATGGATGGGGATGAAAGGTGGATCTAAGTAGTATTAAGTAACAGGAACTACCTCTTGTAGGTCTCACGGCCTTTTGTAGCTTCCTTATTTTGTTATGTTCTTAATGTTGTAATGCCTCATGGTGCCTTTTTATACATCACAGCTGGACTTACTGGTGTGAGGACCTGGTGGGAGTGATGATGAATTCCAATGTGGGTGATGAATACCAGATTGGATCCAAACTGTTGGTCAAGAACGTGCTATTACCTAAGCCTCTGAAACCCACTGATGATGTTTACTTAGACGAGGTGGCCTTCCTCAGTGCAGCAACGACTGGTGAATATGTTAATAAGAGATGATGTGCAGGGTTGTGGATGGTGCGGGTAGTTGGTTGTGGGTGGTATGGGTAGTTGGTTGTGGATGGTGCGGGTAGTTGGTTGTGGGTGGTGTGGGTAGTTGGTTGTGGGTGGTGTGGGTAGTTGGTTGTGGATGGTGCGGGTAGTTGGTTGTGGGTGGTGTGGGTAGTTGGTTGTGGGTGGTGGTAGTTGGTTGTGGGTGGTGTGGTAGTTGGTTGTGGAGTGGTGTGGGTAGTTGGTTGTGGGTGGTGTGGGTAGTTGGTTTTGGAGTGGTGTGGGTAGTTGGTTGTGGGTGGTGTGGGTTAGTTGGTTGTGGTGGTGTGGGTAGTTGGTTGTGGGTGGTTGGGTAGTTGGTTGTGGGATGTGGGGGTAGTTGTGTGGATGGTGTGGGTAGTTGGTTGTGGGTGGGTGTGGAGTATGGTGTGGTGGTGTGGGTAGCTGGTTGTGTTGGTGTGGGAGTGTTGTGGGTGGGGTGGGGAGTTTGGTTGTGGGTGGTTGGGGTTTGGTTGTGGGGGGTGGGGTAGTGGTTGTGGTGGTTGGGTATTGGTTGTGGGTTTTTATTGGTTTTTTTATTTTTTTTTGGGGGGTTTTGGGGGAGTTGGTTGTGGGTGTTTGGGGAGTTTGGGTTTTGGGTGGTGTGGGGATTGGGTTTTGGGTGGGTGGGGGTTTTGGTTTTGGAGGGGTTTGGGGAGTTTTGGGGTGGGGTTGGGGGGGTTGGTTTGGGGGTGTGGGTATTGGTTGTGGGTGGTGTGGGTATTGGTTTGGGGTGGTGGGGTAGTTTTTTGGGGTGGTGGGTAGTTGGGTTTTGGGTGGGTGGGTACTGGTTTGGATGGTGTGGGTAGTTGGTTGTGGGGGGGTGGGGGATTGGGTTGGGGTGGGGTGGGTAGTTGGTTTTTGGATGGTGTAGGGGATTGTTTGGGGTGGTGTGGGTTTGGTTTTTGGGGGGGTCGGGTATTTTTTTTTGTGGGGGGGGGGGAGTTTGGGGGTGGTTGGGGGGATTGGTGGGGGGTGGGGTTTTTTTGGGGGGGTGGTGTGGGGTTGGGGTGGGGGTGTGGGTAGTTTGGGTTTGGGGGGGGGGGGGGTTTTGGGTTGGGGGTTGGTTGGGGTGGTGGGGTGTTGGTTTTGGGGTTTGGGGGGGTTGGGTGGGGGGGTGGGGGGTGTGGGGGGTTTTGGGTTTTGGGGTTTGGTTGTGGGTGGTGTGGGGAGTTGGTTGTGGGTGGTGTGGGTTAGTTTGGTTGTGGGTGGTGTGGTAGTTGTTGTGTGGTGGTGTGGGTAGTTGGTGGTGGGGTGGTGGGTAGTTGGTTGTGGGTGGTGTGGGTAGTTGATTTGGGTGGTGTGGGTAGTTGGTTGTGGGATGTGGTGGTAGGTGAGGTGATGGAAGACATTGTGAAGTGTGGTAAGTAAGATAATGTGATAGAGGTTGAATATAGTAGTGAATGATATGAAGGGGAAGGAAAAGAATGGGAGCTCTTGTATAAAGTCCAAAACATAAAGTTCTTACCACGAGGAAAGAGAGTATAGGAGACCCTTAACCCCTTCACGCCCAGATTTTTCTTTTGTTATTATAAAGTAGTCTATTGTTAGCCATAAAATTACGAAAAGTTACATATTATACCAAATTAGCTAGTGGACGAGGATACTAAACAGATCATATCTATAAAATATTGCTTATATTCACTAAAATCGTCTACTGTTACCCAAATTACAATGAAAATTACGTTCTGGGCCTCAAGGGGTTAATGGAATGGAAGAAAATGGTTTGAAAGTCACAAATTGTTGATTGTATAGCAGATACTTTTTTTATTGAAAGAAATAGATTACATAATTGAAACCAGAATGTTTTTTAAGATAAATTTAGCTATTATTTACACACAATTTATTTTTACCACAGTGATACAGACACGCCCCTCGGCCCTCAAGCAGCAAGGCATCTTTGTGGAGATGTGCTTGTTAAGAATGAGGTAGAGAACAAATATTCCTTGCAATTCATCACCACAAACTGCATGGCTGGAATGCCCCTTCTTGGAGTCTTTGAGGGAAATGGTGAGATTATGATTTAAATTTATTAATGTCTTTTCCTTTTTCCTAACTTGTTTCTGGTGTATTTTAGTGTGCTGGCAATATACATGTCAATATATGTAAGTGTCTCCCAACAAATGGCTTCATCTCAAATGAATGGGATGGTACAAAATAGAAAGCAGATTGCCTGGTTTATGTTTTGATAGGAAATGAACCAGTGGGGCGAGGGATGCCAAGCCTGTGTGTACCCTTGTCCCTTTTAGTTGTCTCCCATGGCAGGCAGGGCATATACAGACATGCATTCTACGCCTCATGTCTCAGGGCTGGCTATAGGATTGACCATTCAAGCTGTTCAGAGTATACATAGATCTCAATGGAGTGGACGGGGGTTGACCACATCCCTGCAACTCATACATCATTAATGATTTGTAGACATCAATCCTTGTGCCCGATCGGTTGCATGCATTACAGTTAGGGGTATATCATATATCAGTAACCAGAGCTGGTGGAGAAAAACTGATGGCATATTTAGAATCAGCGACTAAAATTTCCCCTAAAAAAAAAATTAATTTCCGGCCCCAAATTCTATTTCCCCAGGTTATACATACATTTTTTTTTCTTTTTTTTTCTTTTTTTGTACCCCCCTATATGTGTGGCGAAGGCCTAAATAGGGGTAAATTTTTTTTTATTGAATGAAAAATTTTTTTTTTTGAAAACGGGATATAAATTGTGTAAATTTTGAGAGAGGAACATAAGAAAATAAGGAAGTACAAGAGGTTGAGACAACACGAGGCTGTTCCTTTTACTTAACACTACCTACAAACCCCTTACTCCCCCCAAAAGAATTTATCTAGCCTCCTTTTAAAGCTCCTAAGACCTCGCCCTAATCCCTTTCTACTGAGTCCATTCCATAGACGGTATTAGTGCGGTTCATTAGAGAGAGAGAGAGCTGGGTACCCCTTTATCGTGCCTTGCAGCTGACAAACCGTTAATTGGGGGTTGGAGGCTGCCCGATTTATGACCCACCATCGGCGACCTGTGGTGAAGGTCCCGAGAAGCACCCCCCACCACCAAAGGGGCCGTCTCAATCTATAAAGGCCGCGCCTGAGATTGATGACGTCCGGAGGGGCGTCTGTACGAGGCCCCCGAGATGAAAAGTTTTCCCCCTAATTATATGTTATCTATAAAAGATATAGTTTTCTTCGGAAATGTTTGTTCTAAATATTATCAAATAAAAACCCGAAAACACTTTAAAAGAAATGCCTTTTGAGACTCTAAAAAATTTGCATGAACTTAAACCTTCGCATTTAATAGTTTTTTCCCCCGAAAACATTTTTTCAGGAAATATCAATAGAAGCGGAAAATTTTTTTCACTTTCCCTTTTATATTTTGTTTTTGATAATGAATTAGCAGCATGCAAAAATTGCGTTACTAAATACTAACATATAAATCGGGTAATTTTGTACCCAATATATGTTTTTTTCGTATAAAAGTATATTTTTACTTTGGAAATGTTTTTTTCTATAATTTACAAAAAAAAACCGTAAAAAAAGACTAAAGAAAAAGGGCCCTTATGAGATCACAAGAAAAATTAGAACTTTAACCTTCGCCCCTTTAATTTTTGCCAAAAACATTTACATGGAGAATATCAATAGAAGCGGAATTTAATTTGCTTTTTATGCTATATTCGTTTTTTTGATAAATGAATTTAAAACCCTAATAAAATTAGCGTTCTAACAAAAAAGGTCATGAAAATCGGGGGATTTTTTTTCCCCTTTTTTATTTATTTTTTTTAGTTAAACGCTAATGTAGTAGGTTCTAATTTATTTTTCAGAAAACAAAATATAACATGGAAACATTTAAATTCCCCTTTATTTGGTTTCCCATGTAAAATGTTTGGGGGGATAAAAATATTAAATGGCGAAGAGTTTAATTCAGCCTATTTCTTGAGAGTCTATAATGGGATTTCTTTTAGTGTGTTTTACGGTTTTTTATTTGATAATATTTTGAACAAACATTTCCAAAGATAACAGTATATCTTTAACCGGGCCCCCTACATCCTCAATGCTGAAGCCGGTTTTTACGACTGCGGGGCAGATCAGCTCGTGCGTCATCATCCCGCTCTCCCCAACTCGGCTTTTTCTAAGGGGAAGGGTTTGCACCCGCCCCCCCGGGGGGGCACCGGGACCTCTCCTCCAGGGACAGCGCGTCAAAGGTACCAACTAAACTGTCATATCGCACATTATAAAGAAAACTAATCTTTTTCTACTTTCTGGGAAATAAACAAAAACCCTTTCCCATTTTCTTTTTTTTGATACAATGCATTGTTTTTTCTTTTTTATTTTAGACCACTCACCCAACAAATGACATTGGCGACTATACCAATGCCCACAGGGTGAAGAATTTAATTTTAAACCAAAACTAGAAATTGTGCAAAATGACTTAGGGAGTTTCTTTATGAGGGGACGAATAAAGTTTTGTGTGGGGATTTCCTTTTGGTTAAAACCTCTAAAATTTTATGTATTTCCTGGGAATTTTTGACCCCGGGAACATATTTCTAATAAATGTGGACAAAATAGCTGGAGTTTTTTTTGATTTTATTCCATTTACATTTGTGTGGTATTTGGGGCTTTATATCCTTTAACTTTTTTTTTTTTAGTAAATGTGCGTTTTCTGTCATCTTTTATTTCTTTTTACGGGGGGTAATGTCGGTTATGAAACCACTGGTACATTTTTTTTATCACACCTAGCTTTTTTCCCCCCATATATGCCTTCTTTTAAACTCCCTTCTTTATTGCCATGCTTGCCTTTATCTTCCCCTCCATACATACACCCTACACCCCTCTTTCTCCCACTCTTACTCCCCTCGCAAACCTTCCCTTCCTATGTCCCACCCTTCAAACCCCCACTCCTTTCATTCCTCCTGTCCACTTCTTCAACTCCTACCAATCCCTCGCATCCTTCCATTCCTCCTGTCCCACTCCTTTAAATTTCCCCACCAAATCCTTCGCATCCTTCCATTCCTCCTGTCCTATCCTTCAATTCCCACTCAATCCCTCGCATCCCTTTCCTTCCCCTTTCCCCCTTCCAACTTTCCTTCAAAATTCCTCCTCAATCCCTCACCCCTCCTTCC
>JACEEZ010000011.1:55000-112810 GCA_016584305.1 Chionoecetes opilio | reverse complement strand
CCCTGCAACAAAACACGGCGCGAAAACGCCAAAGAAAAAAATTGTGGGTTTTTGCCGCTATTCGGACCTGCATTACTCGGACCACCCCTTTGGGCCCAAATTAGTCCCAATACGGAGGGTTTACTGTACTGTAAAAAATGCTTTTTTAGTCCGGGGGTGAGGTGTACCTACCGTATTTTACAGCTTATAAGACTTACTTTTTCCCCAAAAAATATGAAAATCCCCCCAAGCCCCTGTCCAACCCAGAAAGTGAATGGGTACTGGGTGTTTAGCCAAAGGGTTTGTGACCCGCCCTCCCGGATGGTTGCTTCGGCCCCAACACTACGTAGAGGAGAGGACTTGAGTTGGGAGTCACCCAGGGGATTGCTGGTTGGTGAAAGCCTTTAGCCCGGCTTTTCTCCCCACAAATATTCTGTTGAATCTTGATCTTGATCTTGATTTGGGGAGTCACCCAGCGGATGCTGTCAGTGAAGCTTTGGTCCGGCGTTCTCCCACACACGTAATCTGTTGGAGAGAAGCAAAAGGGGGAAGCAAAACTAGGGATTTTCTTTTCCCCTCCTTCCTCTCTCTGCATCACATCATAGGGGGTCCCCCATCACTGAGGGGGGGGGCCCCCTGCCTCTCATGCTCTCTCCTACGTGCTCTCCACGAATTCTCCAAGAATTCTTTCACACTCTCAATCACACGACTGTCACTCCTCCACTAGCAACACAACCCCAGCAGGTACTCCATCTCCACTCTCCTGTCTCTCATCTCTCGCCATTCTTCCACTCCGCCCCTTCCCCTACCACTAACCTCCAACATCTTTGTTCTAGCATACTCATACCTTTTCACATTCCAGCATCAAGTGCTCCCGGTTTCATCCACTCCTGTCACACACATCACACACACCTGGCTGCCATCATTCTTCCATCTGTACATACGACTATTTACCTCCAGCGGACTTTGTCCTGGCCCCTGAAGAGTAGGTCCCCTCCATAGCCACCATCATAGAACCTTTCATACCGTGGCTGGTCCTTTCTCCTGTACTACCATTCCAGTGTTGATTTCTCACTCATTCCCCTCAGCCATTCTTTTTTCCCCTTTTTCTTCCACTCTCCTTTTATTTTCCTTTTTTTGCATACAGCCATACTCCCATGTCCTCTCACTCCTGTCACAAACATTCCAGTTCACCTGTCCATTTTTCCACTTTTACTGAGTCTTTCATCCATTTCCCATCATTTTCCAGTCCTAAACCTTGCTTGCCCATTTGCTGTCATCCTTTCCCGTTGCAGTCTAGCTCTGTACCTCAGTCCTTCCCTTTTTGCTATCCTCTCATCTGAACGTGCTCCATCCCATGTCTCCTCTAATCGCTTCCACTGCCACATCCCTATTGGCTCCTAATGCTATTCTGCCTGCTTTGTTCTGTGTTACTTCCAATCTGTCCAACCCTTCCTAGACCACACCATTGTTTCCGGGCCATACATAATGCTAGGGATTTGCCATACCCTTCCATAGTCCTCTCACCACTTCATACTTTGTTGGCCCGACATCTTGCCCCCACTGCCTAGCCTTCCAACCCACTGGTTTGGCTCTAGCTATCCTCTCATGTTTAGTTTTCTCATAGGCCTTTATCATCCAACCAAATACCCCGATACTTGTACTCTTTTGTTCTCTTTATTTCATTCCCACCCACCATCCAAATCTTGTCATCATCAGAGTCATCCCCATTCACCACCAACACTTTACTCTTCTCCTTACTGAGCCTAACGTTGAAGTCCCTTCCCTACTCAGTCACAGCATTCAGCATCTCTTTTAGCTCATTGTGGTTTTCACTAAGGATCACCACATCATCTGCATACATCAGTAACACTCAACACTTCATCTCCAATTTTCACACCCAGACCTGTACGCTTCCCCTCTACTGCCATTTCCTCAACATATAATCCAAAAAGTAGAGGAGAAAGGACACAGCCCTGTCTTACTCCTCTCTTACTATTCACCCATCCAGTCTCGAGGTCACCCATACTGACTTGCCTGTGTGTCTCTACTACTGCTTATTATTTTCAACAACCTTCCCCACTCATGCCAATCGTCTCCAATACCTACATAGCATTCTCCTATCCACTCTGTCATCCCGCTTTCTCAATATCTAGAAGGCTAGATATTTCTTTCTTCCCTCCTTCCTTTTTCATCTTCATTCACAATTTGATTCACATTCGAACTTTCCTCACCATCCTTTAATTCATTGTCCACATCAACTTCATGCTTCACCTCAGTACAGACACAGTATTTTAATAGGGTGTCACACACGATTGGCATTTTAGTCTCCTTCATCAGTACACCCTTAGAAGAATCCTTACTATCATTCAACACCAGGCTACCTTGGCCTGTAAATAATTTAATCTCTGCTTCCTCTCACTGTGCACTCCTCTTCATGAAAAATGGATTGGAATTACGTTCAGTCCAGTGCCCACCAGCACTACCTTTTCAATCTCTCCATTTAATTTCTTCATCCATCATTTTGTAGTGGTCAAAATTACCATCTACACCGTTGTCACCATTATGTAGTGCCCACCTTGGGAGGGGTACTCTACAGTCCTGGTTACTCCGATGCCACCACCCCACATTAAGTGGGAAAAAATATATGAATGAACAAAAATAAAAGATTTAAGAAAATATGTAAGGGACTGGTTGGAAACTGAATGACAACGCGTTAATATATTTCTAATTATAATATATTTAACTCTTACTGTCTCCATTATGTAGTTTTATACATTCACAAGTTATCTTAATATTAAGTCTTCCTTCCCTCCTAGCGATACGCACGCGAAATGCTCAAGTCGTTATCCTAAAAGTTTACTATTTGTAACTTCGGTTGCACTGTCACACATACATAGACATGTAATGCTCATCGTCATCCTAATATAGTTTACTATCTCTGGTAACTAGTCGCACGTACCCTTAACGATACGCACATGTAATGCTCAAGTCGTTATCCTAATATAATGTATACGTAGTCTATCCCACTTCCAACGTTTCCACTCTCACTTATTTTTCTATTTCCTTCTTTCTCCTTGTCCTCACACGGCTGGCTGTGACATGTTGTGTGGTTGCCCCCCTTCGCTAAATTTTGTGAGCTTGACCCCCTGGTCCGCCAACCAGCATCCTAAACCTTCAGACCCTTTACCAAGGCGAGAATATCACCTCCCCACAGGCGACTTAACTCAGAAACGTCGAGCTGCTTCTAAAAATTTTCCTAACCTAGAATCCCCGTTCTCACCTCGTTTCGCTACTGTCTAATTACTACTGGCTTAAAATATACAGCCTAACCAGTGATTCAGGAATGAGGCGTGGAGGAAAATTCCTCGTTAGCTTATTGATACCTATTAAAGTTTCATTTTACATTCTCTTCTCCCCAATATTATAGATGAATTTATTTCCTCTCGTTATACTAATTTCCTCCTATTTTCCTCCCTAGGTGACGTTCCCTAAGTCACTATCAGACTCATTTACACCTCCAATATCTTTCCAGAAGTCTTCTATAGCTCTGACCATTTCCTTTTCTCCCTTAGTGACCTGCCATCCCCTTCACACCCTACTTCTGCTACATTTTCCCTTTTTATGCTTAACCCTCTTTTTCCTTTCTCTCTCCAAGAGCTTACTTTATACCCCTTCTCCTACACTGTTTGACATCTGATGCTTGATCTTGATTTGGGAGTCACCCAGCAGATGCTGTCAGTGAAGCCTTTGGTCCGCGTTCTCCCCACACTAATCTGTTGGGGAGAGAAGCAAAAGGGGGAAGCAAAACTAGGGATTTCTTTTTCCCCCCCTTTCCCCTCCTCTCTGCTCACATTCATACGGGTCCCCCATCACTGAGGGGCCCCTTGCCTCTCTTTGCTCTCCTCCTACGTGCTCTCCACGAATTCTCCAAGAATTCTTTTACACCCCAATCACAGACTTTTCCCACTCCTCCACTCGCACACAACCCCAGAAAGGTACCCCCATCTCCACTCTCCTTCCTCTCATCTCTCGCCATTCTTCCACTCCGACCTCTCCTTCCACTACCTCCAACAATCTTTGTTCTAGCATACTCATACCGTTCACATTCCAGCATCAAGTGCTCCAGGGTTTTTTCATCCACTCCTGCCCCACACACTTTCACACACACCTTGCTGCCATTCATTCTTCCATCTGAAACATACACTATTTACCTCCAGCGATTTTTGTCCTGGCTCTGAAGAGTAGGTCCCCTCCATAGCCCCATCATAGAACCTTTCATCCCGTGGCGGGTCCTTTCTCCTGAAACCATTCCAGTGTAGATTTCTCACTCATTCCCCTCAGCCATTCTTCCTTTCCCTTTTTCTTCCACCTCTCCTATTTATTTCCTTTTTGCATACAGCCATACTCCCATGTCTCATCCTCCTGTCAAAAAACCTTTCCCCAGTTCACCTGTCCATCTTTCCACTTTTACCGAGTCTTTCATCCACTTCCCATACATATTCCAGTCCCAAACCTTGCTTGCCCATTTGCTGTCTCCATTCGTTGCAGCCCTAGCTCGGGTACCTCAGTCCTGCCTTTGCTATCCTCTCTCTGAACGTGCTCCATCCCATGTCTCCTCTAATTGGCTTCCACGGGCCACATACCTATTGGCTCCTAATGCTATTCTGCCTGCTTTTGTTCTGTGTTACTTCCAATCTGTCCAACCCCCTTCCTAGACCACACCATTGTTTCCAAGGCCATACATAATGCTAGGGACTGCCCACCAACCTTCCATAGTCCTCTCACCACTTCATTTTTTGTTGGCCCGACATCTTGCCACCTGCCTAGCCTTCCAACCCACTGGTTGGCTCTAGCTATCCTCTCATGTTTAGTTTTTCTCATAGCCTTTATCATCCAACCAAATACCCAGATACTTGTACTCTTTCGTTCTCTTTATTTCATTCCCACCCACCATCCAAATCCTGTCATTATCAGAGTCACCCCCATTCACCACCAACACTTGACTCTTCTCCTTACTGAGCCTAACGTTGAGTCCCTTCCATACTCAGTCACAGCATTCCAGCATCTCTTGTAGCTCATTGTGGTTTTCACTAAGGATCACCACATCATCTGCATACATCAGTACACTCAACACTTCATCTCCAATTTTCACACCCAGACCTGTAGGGGGGGGTGGGGTCACACCGAAAAGGGGGATTCACCGTACGAAGGCTACAAAAGCGAAAATTAATTTTAAATTTCGCGCCAAACCATGCCACCACGGATGCAGCGCCACCCTCAGGAACTACATCGAGCAACAGGGTTAGGACTTTCAAAGACTAAGAGGTAGGGTGGGTGGGGTCACACCGAACTGGGGGAAACACAGTCAAAAATTTTAAAAAAACCTTAAATGACCCTTATTATCTGAGTTAAGTATTCATGAGGGTACCATAGGTGGGCCATATTGTGAATTTGTTTTGGGCACAGTGTGCACTCTCTCAGGTAAAAAATGGATTTTTTATGAATATTTTTCCACTAATAGTAAAAGGGGTCCCCCCAACCACCCTACCCCTTCACTCGTCACTGCCATTTCCTCAACATATATCCAAAAAGTAGGGGGGAAAGGACACAGCCCTGTCTTACTCCTCTCTTTACTATTCACCCACCAGTCTCGAGGTCACCCATACTGAACTTGGCCTGTGTGTTCTCATACATTTCTGGGTTTATTAAATTTTTTAAAAACCTTCTCACTCATGCCAATCGTCTCTAATACCTTAATAACTTCTCCTATCCACTCTGTCAAAACGCTTTCTCAATATCTAGAAAGGCAGATATTTCTTTCCTTCCCCTCCTTCCTTTTTTCTCTCAATCACTTCATTCCACTACAAAAATATTGTCCTCACCTCTTCTGGGCTTTTCTGAATCCATTTTCTGCTCTTCAACCCCTCACTTTATTTCTTTCCACAACTTCACCAGTCTTTCATTCAGTACACCACCAGAAAATCTTACATACCGTTTTCACATACCACTGTCCTACCAATGATACTTGATCTTGATCTTGATATTACAGGTGGCCTTTTTTTCCATAGGCCAGCTGGCCTTTGAACCAGTGTTGCATCAATAAGTAACACTTCGAAATAAGTAGCACCTAACCTCACACCCCCGCCGATCCTTACTTATTTACCACAAAATACTCCTTTGTAAGTGATAACAAGGACTGTGTGGTACTGGGGTTGCTGGAGGTTACTGGAGGAGACAGGAGAGAGAGAGGAGGCATTGGAGGTACCGTAGAGAAGGAGGAGGAGGCATTAGTGTAGTGATTAGTTAGTAAGAGCAAGGCATTGAGTGATCTAGCTCTGTACACGTCTTATGTCTATGTTAAGTGTGCTTATATGTATGACAAAGGCAGGTGAAGGGATTATCTTGTTAAAAAACTTCCATCTCTGTCTCTCGATTTGTCTTTCTTGTGATCTTTGACGCTTTTGACTTCATAGGTCTTCTTTCGTTAACAGGTTTTTTCAACTCTTTCTCTTGTCTACTTCACCTGGGATACTAAAACATTTTCATTAGTTTTGGTCTGTGCGAGTGAGGGCGTCCGCTGATGGTTGTGTGACAGTGTTATATGGCAATTTCTTCTCCTGTCTCCTCCAGTACCTCCAGCAACCACAGTACACCGCCGTTACCACTTACGTTTTGTATATATAATTTTCTATTATTCCAGTTTGACACCGAATTCACTTTGGTGGACGAACTATTTCTGGTAAAAATGGACGAGGACTGCGTGGTCATTGGTAAAATTTAGTTTATGACTGTTGCAAGATTTTCAGACAAGTTCGATTTTTGTTCGCTTAGAGGAAAAGAGACGAGAACAGTAGTAAAGGATGAAACATTTGAATGGAGAAAGTTATTTAGTGGGTAGCACAAGGCTCAGTGCTGGCACCAATAATGTTCACGATTTATATCAATTTTGTTGTTGTTTGTTTGTTTGTTTTTTTTTAGAGGATAATGCCTCAGAGCCATAGTGATCTACCGCTGCAGCTTTTAGTGTTGGCCGAAGCCACCACCCCGGGAAGGGGGTCACAAACCCCGGCTAACACCCGGTACCCAATCACTGCTGGGTGGACAGGGGCTCGGGTATTAAGGAAAAACAGCCCAACTGTTTCTGCTCCGCCCGGGATCGAACCCGGGACTTCTCGGATGTGAATCGAGCGTGCTTCCCCTACACCACGGAGTACCCTCAATGACATGACTGATGAAATAAAAAAGTAATATTAGTTTGTTTGCGGATAATGCAAAACTATTAAAGAAATAAAAAGTTATAAAGACTGAAACACTACAAAATGACCTGAACAAGATCTACGCATGGAGCAGAAGATGGGAAATATAATTTAATGTAAATAAGTGTCGTGTAATGGTAACAAAGAAAAAACGATGAGATATAAATGGCCAGATAAAATGGGAAATGAAATAATTGCAAAGGTTCAGGAAGGGAAGGACCTGGGAGTGATAATGCAGAATAACCTACAACCAGAAAACATATAAATAAAATATTTGGAGATACATACAGGATGTTAAAGAATATTAGCGTGGCATTTCATTACATGGACAAAAATATCATGAGAAACATAATTACTACAATGATCTGACCAAATATGGAATATGCTGCCATTGTACACAGCACGCCAAAGTATTGTTTCGCGACATCATAACACAGCGCTTCCATACGGGAATTCAGAAAATGTACTCTATGGCAGCCCTACTGACTTCCGAGAGAGATATCTTACATATGGCAGCTTGTTTAAGGCACGGGCAGTCCATCAAGACCGTTGAGGAATGTTCAGATGCCACTTGTCAATTATAGACGAAAACATTTAAAAAAGTATCGCCTTCCTTCCCGCGAGTAATTTGAACAGACGCGCATTGGTATAACTATCATTATTTTCATGAGTGGCAAGAAAGACCTAACAAAGGAGCAAATGAAAGTTATTGTATCTCTACACAAGGCATAGAGGCCAGTGAAAGAAATATCAAGGATTGTGTATGTTACGAAGAGATGTGTGCATAAGTGGGTGGAGAGTTTCACGGTGGGTTGGCGGTGTCGCGGCAGCCGCGACACCGTAACAGTATAAGTGGCCAGGGCGAGGATGTAAAACATCAGCAAGCACCCTAAATGTCATGAAACGTCAAGTGGATGCCCATCCTCAAATAAGAGCAAGAAAAATATTGCGATATGACTTTTACATCCTCGCCCTGGCCATTTATACTGTTACGGTGTCGCGACTGCCGCGACACCGCCAACCCACCGTGAAACTCTCCACCCACTTATGCACACATCTCCTCGTAACATCCACAATCCTTGATATTTCTTCTACTGGCCTCTATGCCTTGTGTAGAGATACAATAACTTTAATTTGCTCCTTTGTTAGGTCTTTCTTGCCACCCATTATTTGCCACCCATATCTTGCCACCAAGTTAAAGGTTAGGTAAGGTTAGGTTAGGTTAGGTTAGGTTAGGTAAGGTTCAGGTTAGGTTAGGTTAGATAAGGTAAGGTAAGGTAGCCACGGGTGCGCCTCCGAAACAAAAGCGATGCAGGTCACAAGAAGAGGAAGAGGGAGGCATTTTATAAACAAAGGAGACGTATTCTTCCTCCCACCTAAAATGTTCATATCTCCGAAACTATTGATTTGCGACAGAAAGTTCAAGGAGAAAATGTCTCTTGGAATACAATAAGGTAAACAAAAACCATGCTCCCAATTGTGTAGGAAACTTTGGTGCTGTCGTAAAAATTTACCGTCGTAATAGAGACATATACACCCAAAACAGGTACTCAGTGAAAGCTTACATACAAGTACATACTTCCTGAAGCTTCATTCAGCTTGAACGTGCAGTGTTTCCATGAAATGACGATTTTAAGAAATTGAGTTTTCAAGTATTCTGTTTTGCCAATATTTTCTTCAAGTGCTGAAAAACAAAATGATAAACTACATTTTTTATTAAGAACTGTTTCAGTTGTTGTATTGAAGGGTAATTCTGATATGTCTCGAAAAAGTACAGGGAGTTTACGGTAAATGATAGATCATTCACGCTCAAAGGGCAGAGGATATGAGAGCGCGAGAAACAGGCTTGAGTGTGAGCTTATTAGAAAACTCCCCATTATAACCTACATTGTCGCAGCAACAAGCCGATTTCGGCATTCTTTATTCTTCGTTTTCCAAGGCATTGCTTATTGTATTTTGACAAGCGTTTGCCAGAACGCAGCAGTACTGTCTTAGAAAACAGTGTGAACATCGCCCAAATTTTACATGCCACAATATACATGTAAAAAATTATTAAGCTTTGCTACTCGAGCGAGTAATTTGCATTAAATTTGCTATTATAGAACGTTCCATCGTAATGCATGTCATCCATATAATTAGTAGAACAACAGAAGAACTATATTTTTGGTAATTCAGATGCGGTGCATCAATGTTTATCGCGAAATGAATTTATGAAAAATATTAGTCGCGGGAGCCAAAACACAGTAGACCAACCTTTGAGTTAAAACTGCCAGCGACACTGGCATTTCTCGAGTTTCAGATCATTGGAATTGGGAGTGTGGTTTCTGTTCTCCTTGTTGAATTCTAAGAAACATTCTCTATGAACTTCCGTCGCAAATCACTACTTACGGAGATATAAGATGTTTTGAATAGGAAGGAGTGTATATGAGATATGAAAATTAAACTAACCTAACCCCACCTTTTGACTCACTAACCTAACCTAACCCCACGCTTTAACCTCCTAACTAAAGCCAAACCTGCATTAAAAAAAGTGTCCGCGGCAAGGGAAGAACAGAGGCGATGCAGGTCACAAGAGGAAGAAGAGTGTGGCGGACGTAAACACACACTCGCCTCCATGTGAACATGTCATTATCTCCAAAAGTAATGATTTGCGACGGAAGCTCATAGAGATAATGTTTCCTAGAATCCAATAAGGTAAACATAAACCACACTCCCAATTGTGTAGGCAATTTTCGGTCCTAGTGTAAAATATACCGTCCTGTTATTAAGGCCCATGACGCAGAGGCCAAAGGTCCCATGTACTAATATGTTTACATTTTTTCCGTTTTCTCGTGAGGGCAAAATGGCCGGGTGACTATCATTTTTCGCAAATAGTTCTTTTCGCTTCCCGTCGGCAGCACCGACGGCAAGCGCCGCGGTGGTGAGTGGTAGTGTGGACGGGGCTTTAAGGGTGACGTCCCTAAGTCACTATCAGCTCCAATTCACACCTCCAATATCTTTCCTTAAGTCCTTCTAACAGCTCTGCCATATTCCTTGGTGTCTCCCTTAGTGACCTGCCATTCACCACTAGTTCTTCTACATTTCCTGTATGCTTACTCTCTTCTCCTCTCAAGACTATCTTCCCTACCTCCTCCTCACTTTTTCCTAACGTCCTTGCTTGATCTTGATCTTGAATCTTGATTTGGGAGTCCACCCAGCAGATGCTGTCGTGAAGCCTTGGTCCGGCGTTCTCCCCACACTAATCTGTTGGAGAGAAGCAAAAGGGGGAGCAAAACTAGGGATTTCTTTTTCCCCTCATTCCCCTCTCTGCATCACATTCATACGGGTCCCCCCATCACTGAGGGGCCCCTTCACTCTCTGCTCCTAATCCTACGTGCTCTCCAGTTCTCCAAGAATTCTTTTTTACACTCTCAACACACGACTGTCACTCCTCCACTCAGCCCACAACCCAGCAGGTCTCCATCTCCAACTCTCCTGTCTGCTCATCTCTCGAACATTCTTCCACGCCCGACTCCTCCTACCCCCTACCTCCAACATCTGTGTTCCTAGCATACTCATACCGTTCACATTCCAGCTCAAGTGCTCCACGGTTTCAATCACTCCGGTCACACACATCTTCACACACCTTGCTGCCATTCGATTCGTCCTCTGTACATACGACCTATTTACCTCCAGCAACTTGTCCCTGGCTATGAAGAGTAGTTCCCCTCCATAGCCACGCATCATAGAACCTCTTCATACCGTGGCTGGTCCTTTCTTCCCTGTACATTTTCCAGTGTTGATTTCCACGTCATTCCCCTCACCATTCTTCTTTCCCTTTCTCTTCCACTCTCCTATTTATTTCCTTTTTGCATACAGCCATAACTCACATGTCTCATCACTCCCTGTCACAAACATTCCAGTCACCGTCCATCTTTCCCACTTTTTACTGTGTCTTTCATCAACTTCCCATACTTTCCAGTCCAAACCTTGCTTGCCATTTGCTGTCATCCATTCGTTGCAGTCTAGCTCTGTACCTCAGTCCCTGCTTTGCTTCCTCTCTCTGACGTGCTCCATCCCATGTCTCCTCTAATCGCTTCCACTGCCACATACCTATTGGCTCCTAATGCTATTACTGCCTGCTTTGTTCTGTGTACTTCCATCTGGTCCAACTCCTTCTACCACACCATTGTTTCCAGGCCATACATAATGCTAGGGACTGCCACAAACCCTTCCATAGTCCTCTCCACCACTTCATAACTTGTTTGGCCCGACATCTTGCCACACTGCCTAGCCTTCCAACCCACTGGTTGCTCTAGCTATCCTCCGCATGTTTTAGTTTTCTCACAGCCTTTATCATCCAACCAAAATACCCAGATACTTGTACTCTTTCGGGCTCTTTATTTCATTTCCCAACCCACCATCCCAAATCCTGTCACATCAGAGTCATCCCCATTCACCACCAACCATTGACTCTTCTCTTTACTGAGCAAACGTTGAAGTCCCTTCCAGACTCAGTCATCGCATTCAGCATCTCTTGAGCTCCATTGTGGTTTTTACTAGATCACAACCCCCAATCCCCCCCCACATCTGCATACATCAGTATCACTCACACTTTCATCTCCAATTTTCACCCCAGACCTGTACGCTTCCCTCTCACTGCCATTTCTCAACATATAAACAAAAAGTAGAGGAGAAAGGACACAGCCTGTCTTACTCCTCTCTTACTATTCACCAGAGCTGGGATTCGTTAGATTTTTTTTCTACCGGCGGTATCGTTTCGGTAAAATGAAAACGGGCCATTCGGTTCGGTATTGCGGTAGTATTTTCCAAAATATACCGACTGCCTTCGGTTTTTCGGTATTCGGTTTCGGTAGATTTAAAAAAAAAACCAAAATTTTCCACAAGTGTTGGGCGTCAAAAACAGTAATAATTTTTCCAATCAAATTCCTCCGGATGTCTGTAGATACAATCTCATAAACATATATATATAGATGCCAAATTTGAAGTGATTAAACCAATAGGAATAATAGACGCTTTTGTAGCTATTTGGGACGACGAACGAACAAACCACTCAGACAATTCTGGCAAACCATAATCCCCACTCCTTTTTGGGTGGTATAAAAACATGATTTACTATAAATAATATTACAAAGAATACATTAACATTTTAAGATATATGTTTGCTTGTAGACGGAACAGATGAGACACGAAGGCAGTAACTATTGCAGTTTAATATTAACTTATCACAATATCTATGACTATTCGTATAAATTTGCTAACAAGAGAGCAACAGCATATCAGTTAGGTAACTAGATTCACTACAATACTCTACATTGTTCCGAAAAAACCTCATTTTCTATTAACTATTAACATTGGTAATTCATTTGAAGTATTGGCTATTTGCCTTGGTTACTGTTCCATATATCATCGTATACATTATATGGGCACACATTTTCACGTATTTTTTTTAGCCACACTCCATTTGGGGGTTTGACACTCGTGTTTTGCCCTATATTCACAGGCAAACTATTCTATTCTTTTCTTACAAAACTGCCATAGACATTCAAAGGAAGTTATATAACAATAGACTAATGTTAGTTGTACGCTGTAATAATTTTTACTCACCTCAAAGTAGATAGTAATGTTCGGTAGTAGCGTTCTAAATGTGGAGCCCGCAAGCAGAACCAACCGGCCCGAAATCCATCAGCTGACTGACTAGTAAACAAATTTGTTGTGCCATCTCTTGGCGTATTTTTCCAACTTTCAATTCATTCTACTGCGAAGAAATTCGTTCGGTAGATCCATTCGGTATCGGTCTCGTTCGTAGAGGTTTTTGTACCGAAGAAATTCGTAGCGGTATATAAATCTACCGCCGTAGTACCGAAATACGAGATCCCGAATTTCATTCGTAGTCCCACTCTGCTATTCACCCATCCAGTCTCGATGTCACCCATACTGAACTTGGCCGGTGTGTTCTCATTGCATTGTGGTGCAGAAGCACGAGAGTGCTCGAGCTTGACAGTTAACAGACGACCTACAAAGCGATCCTGAGCAAAGAGGTCACAAGAAGAAGAAGAAATGGACCACAACTAACCGGCCTGGCAACGCATCTGCCGCCTTGGTTTTATCGTGAAAACTACGTCAAAATATACCACAATTCGGTAGACGAGGTGAGTGAAGAGGTGCAGGAGGTGTGCAACGGTGTCGGGAGAGTGTGATGAAGGTGAGGGTGTGTGGGGAGGGCGGGGGAGGAGTGAGGAAGGGTGAGAGGTGCATGAAGAAGTGCAGCGTGTGTTAGGGTGTGGGAATGGGGAAGGGTGTGTGGGGAAGGGGGGGAGGTGTGAGGAATGGAGAGAGGAAAGGGGGAAGGGGGGAGGGTTGTGACTGTGAGAGGAAAGGGGGGAGAGTGGATAGCCAGCTTCTCGTGGTCCCGTATGGGCAACGTGATGAAAAGTGAAGTATGGGAGTATTTTCGATTTATCTAACATTAGGGTTGCATTAGACTCTTTATGTTTTCAGGGGTTTGTTAGCCTTCCATCTCTGCTTTAACTGACGCGCCACCTTCAGGTGCGTCCAAGCTTGAGTTTATTCGTTATAAATGACGAATCTTCGCGGTCATTTTCAGAGACCCAACTATTTATTCCTGGCCAAAAATAGGGATCTTTGGAACTCTCCTTTCCGGCTTGACTGAAATAAACTACCGCACTTTATTGTTGCTTATTGTACTTCAATCGTAAAGGTTACCAGCGTGCGATCAGACCTTGTTAACCCACACGGCGCTATGAAATAGGAGGTTGCCCTCAAAATGTTAGAAGGTCCAGTTAGTTAGGGGTAGGTTAGGTTAGGTATCCTTTGTGGTTAAGTTTAGTTTAGGTTCGGTATACTTTGTGGTTAAGGTTAGGTTGGTTAGTATACGTTTTGTGGTTAAGTTTGTTAGATTAGGTTAGGTATACTTGTGGTTAAGTAGGTTAGGTTAGGTTTGTATCCTTTGTGTTAAGGTTACGGTTTAGGTATCCTTTGTGGTTAAGGTTAGGTATACTGTGGTTAAGGTTAGGTATGACTTTGTGGTTAAGGTTAGGATACTGTGGTTAGGTTGGTTACTTTGTGGTTAAGGTTAGGTTAGGTTTTCGGTTAGGTTTACTTTTGTGTAAGGTTAGGGGCATTCAGGCACAAGGTGGCCCCAGAGAGTAACACCTCACCAACTCTGATTTTGCTTAAATTTTGGCACATGTTTATTTTATGAGTGTTGCTGCCATCTGCTTGTGCAAAATTTGAGCAACTCTAGGTCAACGGGTCTCCTGTAAAGGTCCATCAAATTTTGGCATGACCTCGAAAAATGACCTAAAAGATCAACTTCAAATGTCCCTACAATCTTTATTTATAAACTTAGAGAGGTGGTTTTAATATCTTTTTATCGTATGAGTCTCATGAATCATTCTAGTTTACAGAAGTACTTCATCAATAACTAAAAAAAGGCACAAATTTGAACTTTGACATTGACCTGTGACCTTGAAGTTGTCATTCGCGAACAAAAAAAATCATTTAGTCAAAATTGAAGCTTTGGTATGTTTACTTCAAAATACATAAAAAAATTGTGTCTTATTCTAACATAGGTTAAGCCCTGTACAGGTTGTTCAAAGCCAGGCAGAAATTGTTATGCCTATATTCGGACTCCGTTTTCTATTTTTATATCCTATTTAGCTATGAAAAATGAGTTTTAGCCACAGAAAGGAATATTAATACAAATAAATAAGAAAAATTAGTTAGCGTGAACCATTTATTCAATTGATAACTAATGAATGAATTGTTTAGTAAAATAGTAGCTCATAAATTAATTTTATAAATGAAAATAAATTTAATAAATTTGTAAAGTGCTTTTCAATTCCTCATGTGTGTTAACAGATGGCGGTACGAGAAACCAACTCAATGCACCCACCTACCCTCTTCCCCACCACCACGGTCATCTAATGGGATTTTTTGGATAATTAAATTTTATTAATTAATGAGATAAGTTATCATATATTTGTAGGTAGGTCCATTTTGTTCATAATTCATGTTTACAATCCTTTGGAAGTTTTATTTTGTAATGACAAAAAATTCTGCGCAGCTTCTTTCCCATTTCATTAAGCTTGAAGGCAATAACGATTCTCCTGGCTCCCTGCAGGTTTTGGTTTTGTCCCATGATCCGCAAACGTTCTCATGGTCACACAACACTTGTCAGCTTCGACTGTACATGCATGAGACCCTGACTTTCCTTTGGGTGCAAGAATACCTCAAGGCATTCACAAACTCCTCTGAAATTTCCTACAATCATTGCAAACCATAGTTTCCTCCATGTAATGCAGTACAAACATCCCAACAACCAAGCTCTTTATCCTCACAGACCTCCAACTCTTCAACTTTCACTTCCATCTTCACACTCACGCTATTTCCCTCTCCAACTGACAATTTGTACACTTTCACACACCAATAGGATCACACGGAGGAACAAATCGGTGGAATTGTTGCGCACCCATTCCTGTTTGGGCTTCCTGATACCTTTCAAACTAATTCACTGCAACCTCTGCAACTTTTCCGGAAGAACAAAGACATTTTATTTTTGTCAGTAAACTTGACTCAGTGAGGAAAAGAAACATGGCCTGTGCAGTCAGAATTTGGTTGCCAACAGGCTTTTCAAGCTGGCCCCATTGCACTGCTCTTTTGACAGTGGCCGCCATATGCCATCACAGGCATTTTTTCCATGTGAAGTGGCGAAGAAGTGCATTCATACACAATTCCGAAAATCAGTTTGAATGGTAACACCAAGAGAGAAAGTTGTACTTGTTTTTGTATTGCCCGCTGCAACAGCATCTGCTGCAGTAATGAATTTTTTTTAATAAATGGAATTCTGTTCAATTCTTAATCAAACACGCAGAAAGTCCATACTGTTTTTCGGTTTTGTGCCAATTTCATCAGAGATGAATCAAAAACTCTTGGTGCTGTCGTTTCATCTTGAATCATTGAAATACATAACAAGGGATGAACAGTTAGCTTGTCTATTTCCAAATGAAATCCCTGCACTCATCTTGTACGACAAATGAATAATTTTCTGAGACATCTCCAACAATCACACATTCTGTTTCATCCAGATTTGCCTTCAGGTTTTGGGGAAAAAATTCACCCTTGGGATTTTGCAACAAAGCTATTCCCTTCGTCAGATTGTGAATGTTTATGTTGCCAAGAAGTGATGAATTCTCCTTATAACAGTAACGGTCTCCATTTTTTGTTCTGTCTGTTGAAATCCATTTTTGATAAGTGATGAAAATCTTATCATCTAGATCAGGGAGAGTTTAGCAAAATCTTGAACACCCTTAACCCAGGACAATGGAACATTCATGCATCATACCTCACACTTATTTATATTACAACACCTTGTGCCATAAGATCTTTATACGTTAAACCACAATGCCCAATCCCGCCCTTGTAACTTTGGGTTCTGATTGTGTTTGACAGACCACACAGAATGCGTTCCGGAGGCTGCCTGCAAGACCGCACCACTTTGGCCTTAAGAGCAAAGTAGAAAAACAACCCCCTTTTTGTTTTTTTTTTTTTTTTTCGGATTGCCTTTGTTTGTTTTGTATCCTCATAAGCTCTTTCAAGTGGAGAGAACTAATCGCTTTGCTTTGTTCTTTACACCGTCCCTTATTTCGAACCATCCACTTGTCTTCTTTTGGCCAGGACCCATGACTCACTTCATCACTTGCATACAATGATACTATCGTTTTCTTTTTTTTTTTTTTTTTTTTTTTTTTTTTTTTTTTTTTTCCACCCTCCTTTTGGGAAATCACAGCGGCCTTGACATTAGGGAACCTGTGGTAGACTTCCATGTTTTTTTCTCATGAACGACTCTTCTTCACCATTCGATTGCTTGCTCCAAAAAGACTTCAGTTGCATTAGTATTTAGCGGAGATAAAGTCAAGATCTGCACTTTTTTTCATGGGTGTTGTTTGGTTTATTGAAGGTTTCTTTCATTTCCCCATTAAGCTTGTCGTAATCAGCAACATGGAACAACCCTGCAAATGGAAAGTAACGCACTTCATCAGTATCTATAAGTTATAATTTTTTGAAGTTCTTAGCTTGAACATTAATTAATTAAGCTTAATACTTAACTCTTGAAAGTGCTGCCACTAGTAGTACCTACTTAAATATTTGATGCCACTATATACACTTAGAAATGACCATTTACATAACTCTCTTTAACCTTTTATAAGTTATTATTCAGTAAGTAACTATGCATGTGCCCATGTTTCCACTGATTACTTAGCATTTCTTTGGTTTCATTTTTGGAATATTTTGTAGACGGGCCACAAAGTTCACCATACGATTCTCATACACAATCACGCTTGACACCTTCTGCATCAATTCAAAGCTTTCTTCTTTCCTTTGGCTGCTTTGTTGCAGCAAGGTCACTCACCCTGAAACGATCATATCTATACATAAATTAATTAATTATATAGCAAATTACCGAAATATATATAATTAGATAATTTCAGATCTATGTATTCTTAACAGTATGTTTCAGTGTATGTACATAGCTAAGTACTGAAGCACTAGTTTATTGTCCCAACCTAACCATGTGAAAATTAACTTTGAAAATATTTTGTCATGATCTAACTTGTTTTAATGGAGTGATGTCAAACAGTGGCAGGTTCACATTCAGCTGTCCAGGGCGAATTCCTTTGATGTATCCGTTTCTGAACCGTTGTTGGATGTGCAACTGCATCATGTTTGCTTCTTCAAACTTGAAAAACTTCTGCAGGCTCCGCAGAAGCAAGAACCAGATTTTCTTTCTCAAGCCACAAGATTTGGTGGCAATTTTTACAACATCATTTTTGCCCTGCTGTAGTCCCAAATATTTATATAATGTTTTAGGCACAGAATGAGAGCTTTATTATCTTACTGTTGTTTTTTTTTTTTCAGGGATCACAACATACCTTTCTCACCATTTTGACATTCACATTACGGTTAGTAATTAGAACTACTTAACCAAATATAATCTGGAGGACAATTAGAAAAACACATTATTTATTAAAAAATAAACAAAAGTCCGGCTTTGAGAACCTGTACAGGCTTACCTATCAAATAAGACACAATTGTTTTTGTTTAGTTTGAAGTAAACATACAAGACTTCAATTTGACTAAATTTATTTTTTTTGTCGCGAGTGAACTTCAAGGTTCACAGGTCAAGGTCAAGTTCAACTTTTGTGCCCTTTTTTTTCAGTTATTATGTAAGTTAATTATGTAACCTAGAATGGTGCAAAAGAGACTTTTCATACTGAGTAAAAAAGATATTAAACCATCTCTCTAAGTTTATAAATAAAGATTTTTAGGGACATTTGAGTTTTTGTCTTTTAGGTCATTTTTCGAGGTCATGCCAAAATTTTGATGACCTCTTACGGAGACCCGTTTTGACTCTTAGAGTGGCTTAAATTTTGCCAAGGGCATATGCAGCACACTCTACATGTGCCAATTTAGCAAAATCGGAGTTGGTGAGGTGTTAATTTGTCATTTTGGTGGGCCAACCTGTCCTGGAATGCCACTTAGGTAGGTTATGTATACTTTGTGTTTAGGTTAGGTTAGATTGAGGTTAGGTATCCTTTGTGGTTTAAGTAGGTTAGGTTATTTTACATATAGTGACTTGATGATTTTTTTGGGGGGCGAGCCATAAAATCACTTATCTTTGCTTCCCCCACCCAAAAACCCCGTAATTCCCACCAGTTCCCCGGGCTTGTTGGCTATGGGGAAGAAAAAAGATGGGGTGAAAGGACTTCTTCCAAAGTTTTACCAACCTAACCTTACACCACAAACTAAAACAGTCATTCCGGCACCTAGTTCTTCCGGCCCCGGTCACTCCGGCCCCTAGTTTATCCGCCCTCGTCACTCCGGCTCTCTCAGAGGTTCAACTCCAAGTCACTGCAGTGCCTCCAAGAGCTAGTGTACGGTGTCTGCGTTTCGAGGCCCATGAAGTTTTTTTCATGTACGTATATGGCTGGCGTATACGACGACCTTTTAACCTTAAAAATAGCCACGAAATTTGGGGTCGTCTTATACGCCCAGTAATAAAAGTGAACCTTAATCCTGTGGTGGTACGGGACGTTGTTAGCGCGGGTAATGATTGATGGTAGGCCTATTACCCCTGCCTTGTACAACACATATACTTGCTACTGAAATCACTTACGTACTTCACATTATTGTAATAAAATAATAATGTAGCTAAATGAGTAAGCTGCTCAAGACATGTAATGTAACTATGTGTATGGTTGCAACCGAATTATGTGTTGAGGAGTGCCATGTGCAACCTTCGCCTATATCTAGTAGTACTGTACACAGAGAATATACTTGAGTGTATAATGAAATTAACAGCAGGTCAATGAGAGGGAATTTGCATATGTAATGTAGGCCTTCGCATCAGCAGGGCGTGGTTTGTTTATTTCTCTTCTTTTGACCTTGTTCGCTCTATCGCTTGCGGCCCTCCTTCTTCCTACTATCGTTGCAGGTCACTACAACGTCACCACGCCTACCTTGGAGGGTAGTCTTATAACGGCGAGTATAAGCCCAAAACTACGTTTTTAACTAACATTTTGGGGTCGTCTTATACACCGAGTCGTCTTATACGCAGCCATATACGGTAGTTTTTTTTACTTGGACGCATATTTTATTTTTTTTTATATACAACTTATATTTTATTGTTTAAAAATGACTATAAGCTACCATATATAACACTATAGTCGCCACCTGCACTAATGTCCACCAGGCCCATATATTTACAAATTATAGCATAACTACTGATTTGTATGTGCCACTGAAGATGATACACAGTAGTTTATATCATGACTGTATAATCTGCTGCCCTGTTTTCAGTGTTTGTTTTATGCTTTGTATCTACAAGTATACACGGTTTCAAATTCGCTACTCGTTTTTTTTCGGCGACGACGACGGCGAGAGACGACTCAGACATAAACACTAGCTGTCGATCTAGTGTAGGTCGCACTCGGTTGATATTTTGGTAATTTTGTTCATTTATAGCCTATAAGGACTCAGATGAGACACACAATACACACTCTCTCCAGATAGCCTCTTCTACCTTGTCTCTAAATCATGGATGTAAAATGTAAGTATGAACCCACCATACGTCTGTACAGCGAAAAAACGTTGTCCTGATTACTTTAGTGTTATCTACGGTACGTAATAAATTAATGAAGTGAAAGCCTATTTCGGTACTGTTCCTTACAGCCAGCATCTAAAGTACTAGTGTTGGTGTGTGGCAGCATTGCAGAATAAACAATGTCACTTTCCACCAACATAACTTCATATTTTATTGGCGGCCAGAGTGACCAGGGGGGTAGGCCGGAGTGACCAGGGTGGTAGGCCGGAGTGACCAGGGTGGGGGGCCGGAGTGACCAGGGTGGTAGGCCGGAGTGACCAGGGTGGTAGGCCGGAGTGACCAGGGTGGTAGGCCGGAGTGACCAGGGTGGTAGGCCGGAGTGACCAGGGTGGGGGGCCGGAGTGACTAGGGTGGGGGGCCGGAGAAACTAGGGACCGGGGTGACTTGAAATCGCCCAGAAAGTATACCTAACCTAACCTTATAGGTTTTAATGAAACTTAACCTAACCACCTTAACCACAAAGTATACCTAACCTAACCTAACCTTTAAAGTTTTCATTAAACCTAACCTTAACCTTAACCCTCTTACCTACTGAGGTTGTGGGAAGCAGGGGGAATGTAGCGTCGCTTTGTCTCCCCCTGCGGGGCCGGCTATGCCTCTGAACGCCCACACTCCCACCCACATCCTACACAATTCATATACGTTGGGGATAAATATATTCGACTGTCATTGGCTATGAATTCGAGCCTGTGATTGGCTATCCTGTCCCTGGTGGTTAAAATGGACGAGAACTTTGCGGTCGCTACTGACCTTACCACTCGCATTTTCTGTTTTTTTTTTGGCTTAGTATACTGGGGCAGAACTAATCTATTTCTGTGTATCGTTCAAAACTTATATACAATTAAATTGTTTTTGTATATTTTACTAATACTAATAAGTCACAGACAAACAACTAGTTACAAATAGTTACTAATAAGTCAAAACGCACCTCCTCCCCGAAGACAAATTCAATACTGAGGAACTCTGTTCCACTGTGTGGACAAGTGACTCAAGCCCAGGGACAGGATAGCCACAGGCTCACACAGGCAATCACAGACTCGAATTCATAGCCAATGACAGGCTCGAATTTATTATTATTTTTACCGTACTGTAGCCTATCCATATTTAATTTTTTGGCCTACCTTTGTCCTGTGCTGGACTTGTCACTTGGTCAACTTGTACGCCTGGTTGACTTGTACGCCTGGGCCCGTATCCTCACTTACAATTAATACTAAACTTTGATATTGACTTTCGACTTTACGCTTAACTTCACACTCACTGTTATCCTCACTCACTCTTTGCTTAATCTTTACTGTTAAGTTTAGTATCAACTTAATAGTGCTGGCGAGGACTTCTAAACCCTTAATACCAAAGTTAATACGTATTAGGAAATATTCGAAATGGCCGCCGCTTAGGAACTCCCATCTCCTCTTCAGACTTATCGAATGCGAAATAAGTCTTTATATAACAAATATGGACGCTAAAGTTACAATTAGGTACTATATAGGCGCTGCAGAAGCTGAATATGTGGCTACATAGACCTACAAGACCTAGTTTGAAGAAGCATTATCTTGCCATTATGGGCGTCCATACGCCCATCCCTATTCTTTACTTATTGGGGCAGAAAAAGCTCCTTATATATGTATATGGACGTTGAATGATGTAGAGGAACCCAAGAGACAGTACATAAACTAAATATGTAACTGATTTAGTGAAAAGGGACCTACACGATACAGTTGAAAATAACGGTTAATTTACAGTTACACCCAACCAACGATTTTCTGATGCGCCTTATGTTTTTCTGGTGTGTTTTTATGTGTTTTGAATGAATCTGCTAACCGTTTCTGTCGCAATTTTTTTTTTTTTTTTTTTCAAAAAAAAAAAAAAAAAAAAATGAACCTAACCTAACCTTTACCTATACCTAACCTAACCCATACCTAACCTAACCTAACCTAACCTTTACCTAACTAAAAAAAGGTTTTTAGGTAGATAAAGGTTAGATTATTTTTTTTTATTTTTTTAGTTAGGTAAAAGTTAGGTTAGGTATCAATTAGGTTAGGTTAGGTATGGGTCAGGTTAGGTATCGATTAGGTTAGGTTAGGTATGGGTCAGGTTAGGTATCGATTAGGTTAGGTCAAAGACTACTCTATACTGGACTTGCTACTCGTGCCCTGCGCCAACCCGCCCATGACCAGTGGAGGCCAGTTTTGCGATTCCTGCCATTTTTTTACATCACCCCTATTTCCCTTCCTAAGGTTTATCAGTATGTATGACATACCGTTATCTTCGTAACTGTTTGTTTTATAATATTATCAAATAAAAAACAGTAAAATACACTAAAGAAATGCCATTATGAGAGAGTGAAGAAATATGCATGACCTCAATATATACTTAAACTCTTCGCCATTTAATATTTTGCGAGAAAACATTTTAGATGCTAGCGATAGAAAGAAGCGGATTTTCATTAGCTTTCCATTGATATATTTCGTTTTCTGATAAATGAATTACCACCATGCCTAAATTAGCGTTAACTAAAAAAATAACATCATCAATCGTATCGGCAAGTAAAAAAGTTTTCCATGAATACAGTAGACTATGGCATATCAGTATAAATGATACACTGTTATCTTCGTGAATGTTTTGTTCTATAATATTATCAAATAAAAAACTGTAAAATACACTAAAGAAATTCCATTATGAGACTGAAGAAATATGCATGAACTTATATTCACTTAAACTCATCGCAATTTGATATTTTGCGTGAAGACTTTTTACATGCAACATATTAATAGAAGCGGAATTTCATTAGCTTTCCATTGCTATATTTCATTTTCTGATAAATGAATTAGAACCATGCATAAATTAGCGTTAACTAAATAAATAACATCATCCATCGGGTAACTATCCCGATAGATGATGTTATATTTTTAGTTAACGCTAATTTATGCATGGTTATGATTAATTTATCAGAAAACGAAATATAGCAATGGAAAGCTAATGAAAATCCGCTTCTTTCTATCGCTAGCATCTAAAATGTTTTTTCGCAAAATATTAAATGGCGATGAGTTCAAGTGAATATTAAGTTCATGCATATTTCTTAACTCTCTCATAATGGCATTTCTTTATTGCATTTTACTGTTTTTTATTTGATAATATTATAGAATAAACATTTACGAAGATAACGGTATATCATATATACTGATAAACCATAGGAAGGGAAAAGGGAGTGATGTTCGAATTTGGCAGGAATCGCAAAACTGGCCTCCACTGGAAATAGCCCAAAATGAGTAGCAAGTCCAGTATAGAGTAGTCTTTGGTTAGGTATAAGTAAAGGTTAGGTTAGGTTTTGGTTCATTTTTTTTTTTTTCATTTCTGCAAAAAAAAAAAAAAAATTGCGACAAAAGGTTAAATTCATTCAAATACATAAACAACCCAAAATACATAAGGCCATCAGAAAATCGTTAGTTAGAAACTGTAAAACACAAAAAAACCCTTTAAATCAGTCTTTGAGAAAGTGGTGGCATTTATTTGGTTTAACCGTAAAATTCAGCAATGTTAGAGTATAGGTTTAGATGAGTAGTACAAAAGGAAATTTTCCCTTTTGAAATATTGCAAAAAAATAGTAATTATTAGAGAACTGGCTCTTTGCCGCCTCTCTCGCGTTTTTCTAATTCTCCCCATGTAGTGATGAACTGTGATAACTTCCTAGAAAACAAAATTAGATCTATATTTTCACATAACCAGTAAAAATTTGATTTGGATTGAACCGCTGTGAGTCTTCTCCTGCACTGAGCCCCTGGCTGCACCAGGCGACCTGAACACCATTATTGATCATTAGCCTAAACAACCAAAAATAACCAAATCTAGCCTAGACAAACTTAACTAACCTAACCCTACCACACCCAATTACTCCCCATACCCCCCCCCCCCCATCACTCACCCTACCCACCCACCATCACCCATACCATAACTATAAAAAACGGACAATATTTCATATATCATTCAACACTTGCATTATGTTTATTTGTCTATAACCCAGTATCACACAAAGCTAAATTTTTCCATAATTTCTTCCAATCCTTCACACACACAATCCCAAATCACCAACCCACACACCACACCACACACACCACACACACACACACAAAAAATTGGATGGATATTTATGCTGGAATTATGTTCCTGGTCTACAGGGCAAAAGGCAGGTAGGTTACCACACGAGCATAGTTTACTTCAGCATTACAACTTAATATTACCTCACCCCTTATATAATTAAAGACTGCAAATTGATTGACTTTCAATAAACATAACGTGTATGAGATCAAACCATGGCAAGGAATGGCAAGAACTATGACTATTTTTTTTAATAAATGTGTTTGTTATCTGATTATTGATCACCTCAGAGTGATTTAACAACCATGCCTAATAACACAAAATTGCAGATTTCCATCAATTCAAAATAAAAAAGCATTCCTTCTTAAAACCTAGAAACATAGATGAATACTGAAGCATGACTAACAAACCAAGTAGTGAAAGTCTTGCCCCATCACAAGCAAATATATATATACCTACATATCATTACAGTCAAAAAGTGGTTTTCTTTCTGTCACTGGTAAATTAATGGGTACCTGGAACTGTCGCCAATAGGAATTCGCATCGACGTCGGCGGGTGTTTCAATATTTCACTTCGGCGATTGTTCCTATTTTCGGCGACAATTCTTGATAATGATATTAGCCTATAGTACCCAATATATACATTTGATAAGCTTTTAGCAGTGTTTCTGCCTTCAGGAATTAGGTAAATACCAGCAATAGACTGAACAGCTAGGCTAGGCTATGTGGTTAGGTTATCTGCAGCTTAGGTTAGTAAACGAGCAGGGGATCTGGGGGGGGGGGGGATCCCATTTTAGGTCAAGTTACGTTACCAACCACCAACCAGTGTCACCAGTTACCAATGTCAAACTGCAGCTTCAGTGTTCTGGGACAAGCGAGAAAAGTTTGTGTGCAATAATGAAATAGCTTTTATTCTTCCTTCTCATCTATTACCAGTGGAACTGTCGCCGAACATTTCCACGTCGGCGAGAGTTCTCGGTTGGCGTTTCGGCGAGAGTTCCTATTGGTTTCTTAAAAGTTTAGATGTGCGTTTAATTAAATTCTCACCCGTTTTTGGAGGAATACATTTTTCTATACTGTGACGATTAAATCAAGACACAACATCTATTCAGGAAAAATTAAGTTTCGTCCTCGAAATCCGTGGTGCCCAATAACGAAAGTTTTACCAATAAAAGGAGATTTACTCCTACCCCAGCTACGTAGGGAAAGTCTTATTACATCTCAGGCAAATGAAGTCTGTGGTCACATCACATCCAAACAGTCTTGTTTCCAACGCTGTCAGATGGAATAAATGTTAGTTCCATTATCGAGAAAGCAGAGGAAGCCATTCAGATAGGGAAACTATATGGTCTGCATTGTCTGTATGGTACTCGAGATCTCGTCGACCCTGTTGGAGTTGGACGAGAATTTTGTAACGAGAGCACAGTCTAATACTGGGCAAGAGTAACCAGCTGACGGGCACGTACTTAAGTTCAATGTCACTCATCTCTCTCCGTACATACAAACATTTAATAAACAATGACAGCGTGCACAGCCCTCTCACAACCTGTGATGAAACGCTTTTACAGAAGGCTCGGGATTACTGAAAGTGAAACATACTCCCACGGCAACACCTTTATTATCGTCGATTATACAATTCTTCCATTCTGCGTGTAAACATATATGGTTATACTTTTATCTAATAATGATTTAGTTTGAATGATACATTCTTCATTTCTTAGAATGTATTGTTTTTTTGGTACTTTGGTTTGTAAAAAGCGTCCAGCAACGGTTTACACCAAGTACCAATCTGTAATATTACCCAAAGTACCGGGACTGATATCTTACTCAAAGTGTATGAGATACATAGGCATTTCCGTAATCCAACTTTTACATTAAGAGAAACATTTAAGTAAAAATATGAAGTGGTTCGGCCCTGGTCAACTGTACACCTGGTGACTTGTACGCTTTACTTGTAGCCAGGTGATCGTGGTAACTTGTACACTGGTGACTGTACGCCTGGTCAACTTGTAACTTGGTCGATTGTATGCCTGGTCTTGCACTTTGTACGCCTGGTCAACTGTATGCGGTCGACTTGTATGCCTGGTTGACTTGTATGCCTGGTTGACTTGTACGCCTGGTCAACTTGTACACTTGGTCGACTTGTACGCCTGGTTGACTTGTACGCCTGGTTGACTTGTATGCCTGGTCAACTTGTACACTTGGTCGACTTGTACACCTGGTTGACTTGTACGCCTGGTTGACTTGTACGCCTGGTCGACTTGTACGCCTGGTCGACTTGTACGCCTGGTCGACTGTAGCCTCAACTGTACACTTGGTCGACTTGTATGCCTGGTTGACTTGTACACTTGGTCGACTTGTACGCCTGGTTGACTTGTATGCCTGGTGACTTGTATGCCTGGTCAACTTGTACACCTGGTCGACTTGTACGCCTGGTTGACTTGTACACTTGGTTGACTTGTACGTCTGGTTGACTTGTATGCCTGGTCAACTTGTACACTTGGTCGACTTGTACGCCTGGTCGACTTGTACGCCTGGTTGACTTGTACGCCTGGTCGACTTGTACACTTGGTTGACTTGTACGCCTGGTTGACTTGTATGCCTGGTCGACTTGTACCCTGGTCGACTTGTACACCTGGTCGACTTGTACGCCTGGTCGACTTGTACGCCTGGTTGACTTGTACGCTTGGTTGACTTGTACGCTTGGTCGACTTGTACGCCTGGTCGACTTGTACGCCTGGTTGACTTGTATGCCTGGTTGACTTGTACGCTTGGTCGACTTGTACGCCTGGTCGACTTGTATGCCTGGTCAACTTGTACGCCTGGTTGACTTGTACGCTTGGTCGACTTGTACGCCTGGTCGACTTGTACGCCTGGTCGACTTGTACGCTTGGTCGACTTGTACGCCTGGTTGACTTGTACGCTTGGTCGACTTGACTTGTACGCCGGGTCGACTTGTATGCCTGGTCGACTTGTATGCCTGGTCGACTTGTATGCCTGGTCGACTTGTATGCCTGGTCGACCTGTATGCCTGGTCGACCTGTACGCCTGGTCGACTTGTACGCCTGGTCGACTTGTATGCCTGGTCGACCTGTATGCCTGGTCGACTTGTATGCCTGGTCGACCTGTATGCCTGGTCGACTTGTATGCCTGGTCGACTTGTACGCCTGGTCGACCTGTACGCCTGGTCGACTTGTACGCCTGGTCGACTTGTACGCCTGGTCGACTTGTACGCCTGGTCGACTTGTATGCCTGGTCGACTTGTACGCCTGGTCGACTTGTACGCCTGGTCGACTTGTACGCCTGGTCGACCTGTACGCCTGGTCGACTTGTATGCCTGGTCGACCTGTACGCCTGGTCGACTTGTACGCCTGGTCGACTTGTACGCCTGGTCGACTTGTACGCCTGGTCGACTTGTACTCCTGGTTGACTTGTACGCCTGGTTGACTTGTACGCCTGGTTGACTTGTATGCCTGGTGACTTGTACGCCTGGTCGACTTGTACGCCTGGTTGACTTGTATGCCTGGTCGACTTGTATGCCTGGTTGACTTGTATGCCTGGTTGACTTGTACGCCTGGTTGACTTGTATGCCGCCATTTACGGTATATTGGCTGTGGTTAGTAGGGTGTGTCTGGCTTACTCGAGTGTAGTACCTTTTCCCCCCTGACTAATTCCCCCCTGAACCTCTTCCCCCTCCAGACATTATCCCCCTTTATTTATGTATCATATAAAACAAAATTGCCAGAAGAAATTGTGTCAGAAAAACTAACCTAAACAGTAATGATTTCGGTCAGTGTTTCGTCATCAAGATTCACAACACAGTGCTGTCAAATACACCCAAGGGGAATATGTCCAGGGGGGAATATGTCCAGGCCCCGTTTCCAGGCCAGGAGTGGGCTAGAGGGTGGGGTTTGGTTAGCAGGGCCTGGCTTACTCCAGGGGTTTCAGGTGGTGGGATAGCAGGGCCTGGCTTACTCCAGGGGTTCCAGGTGGTGGGTTAGCAGGGCCTGGCTTACTCCAGGGGTTCCAGGTGGTGGGTTAGCAGGGCCTGGCTTACTCCAGGGGTTCCAGGTGGTGGGTTGGAAGTGTCGTGGTGGCGGCCAGAGTCACAATGCAGGGTGGTGAGGTGTTACATAACACTGCCTCCATGTCATGTGTTCACCTGGTCTCCACCCAATGCGGCCGCCGACCCAATGCAGCCACCTGTATGATCCACATATATAGAGGGCAGTCGCACGGAGCAAACTATTGTTATACGTATATGTTTATTGTACGTTATGTTTAACATATATAACTATAAGTTAAACATAAGATATGTCATAAGTTACTAACCTAACCTCACTATAACTCCCTAAAAGTTACTAACCTAACCTCACTATAACCCCTAAAACTAACCAAACCTCACTATAAGTTACTAACCTAACCTCACTATAACCCCTAAAATTACTAACCTAACCTCACTATAAGTCCTAAAATACCTAACCTCACTAGTAACCCCTAACTAAAACTATACTACAGTAACTAACCTCACTATAACCCCTAAAAGTTACTAACCTAACCTCACTATAACCCCTAAAAGTTACTAACCTAACCCTACCATAACCCCCTAAAAGTTACTAACCTAACCTCACTATAACCCCCTAAAAGTTACTTATATTGCCGTAGGTGGCTGCATTGGGCCCGCGGCCGCATTGGGCATACACCGTTCACCTCACCTGCCGGGAATTGGTTTTGACGTAACAGGCTGGTTTTTTGTGTTATGCACTGGCCTCCAGTGTGTGTGTGTGTGTGTGTGTGTGTGTGTGGGTAAGTGCAGTGTTTGGTGAAGGGTGATGTGAGCAGAGCGCCAGTCATGAGTAATAATGATGTGATAGAAGGTCAACATAACAGCAAGATGGTGGTGGTACATGTTGGTGTTGGGTCAAAGGCCTCAGTGCCACTCATCACCATTGGCAAGACTCAAGGGTTTTATTTTGATGTTTGTTTTCTTTTAAATGACAGTTATTTTTGGTGTATGTCACTACAGTTTAAGCTGCTGTATCCCTCTCCAAACATTTAGTGATACTTTTTGACAGTCAGTGCCACATTATTTGATAAAGTCATCAAAACCCATCATGGAAACTATTGTCTGCCTTGGAAGTACACAGTCTGTTCTTTATGCACGTGGACTCAGGTTATGTGGAAGCGCCTGTACAAAAAATGTCACATTTTTTTAATGGGATATTTGGATGAGTAATAATGTAATAATGGTGAATGGTAAGGTTGTGTTGTAGGAGTGTGTCAGCACCACACAGTAACAAAATTTTGTCTTTACTAAACAATTGAACCCCCTAACCGACAGGCCCGAGTGTGTGAGTGAGGCAGGAAGCAGGGTGTGGGCCCTGCAGGCAGGGGTACAGTGTGAAGGCAGCGCATGGCTCTCTGTGTCCTGACTGTGACCACTGTTGCAGGTGCTGAGGTCACAGTCCCAGCTGGGTGTTCTGCTCGACACTAAGGCATCTCGCGCCGGCATCCCTACAGCTTCCTGCAGGACCGGCCACCATGTGTGCTGCCGCGAGTATTGCTGCGGTGGAGGCTGTGGGGCCGGGCAGCAGCACCACCAGTGGCCGGGAGCAGCAGGATCAGTCTGCCTCAGGTGTGGGGAGGCACAGGAGTGATGGCAAGAATCACCTGGAGGCAGGCAGCTCAGGCCATGAAGGAGAGAGGCAGTTTTGTTGCTCACAATGTAGTAAATCATTCAGATGCAAGAGTGTGCTTGAGAGACATTTCCTGATACACAGTGGTGTTAAAAATGATGAATGTCTGGAGTGTGGGAAAAGATTTACTGAAAAGGGTAGCCTCACCCAACACACCCTGATACACAGTAGTGTTAAGAAATATCAATGCCTGGAGTGTGGGAAAAGATTTACTCAGAAGTCTGTCCTCACCAAACACACCCTGACACACACTGGCTTGAGGGAGTTCAAATGTGATGTTTGTGGCAAGTGTTTCAAGACAAAGCAATGCATTGCCAGGCACGTGCAAACCCACATGAAGCACACGTTCAACCTAAGTACACACAGTGGTGACAAGAACTATGAATGTCGTGAGTGTGGTAAAAACTTTAATGATAAGTTTCACCTCAACCAACACACCCTGACACACAGTGGTGGTAAAAATCATGAATGTCTGGAGTGTGGGAAAAGATTTACTCGTAAGTCTAACCTCACCCAACACTCCCTGACACACAGTGGTGTTAAAAATCATGAATGTCGTGAGTGTGGTACTAAATTTAATGATAAGTCTAACCTCAACAAACACACCCTGATGCACAGTGGTTTTAAGAATCTTGAATGTCTGGAGTGTGGGAAAAGATTTACTCTTAAGTCTAACCTCAACAAACACTCCCTGATGCACAGTAGCGTCAAGAATCATGAATGTCTAGAGTGTGGAAAAAGATTTACTCAGAAATCTGTCCTCACCAAACACTCCCTGATACACAGTGGTGTTAAAAATCATGAATGTCTGGAGTGTGGGAAAAGATTTATTCATAAGTGTAACCTCAACAAACACTCCCTGATGCACAGTAGCGTCAAGAATCATGAATGTCTAGATTGTGGAAAAAGATTTACCCAGAAGTCTGTCCTCACCAAACACTCCCTGATACACAGTGGTGTTAAAAATCATGAATGTCTGGAGTGTGGGAAAAGATTTACTCAGAAGTCTGTCCTCACCACACACACCCTGATACACAGTGGTGTTAAGAAATATCAATGTCTGGAGTGTGGGAAAAAATTTACTCAGAAGTCTGTCCTCACCAAACACACCCTGACACACACTGACTTGAGGGAGTTCAAATGTGATGTTTGTGGCAAGTGTTTCAAGACAAAGAAATACATTGCCCAGCACATGAAGATTCACTTTTAAGGTGGTGTGTTGTGTGGACAAGTGTGGTTGTAGGAGTGTGTCCTGTGTGGCAATGGGTGGTGGTGGTGGACAGAGTGTTACATGTGTGGTTGCAGCCGTGTCCTCTCACAGGTGTTGGGTAGAGTGTTCGTATGTCAGTGTTATATTGTTGTGCCTTTCCTTATCAAACAGTCTTAGAGTGTGATGGTGATGGAATGAATGGTGAAGGTGTTGAAGTATTGTCAGCTGGCCTGGACCTGAGGAATAGGAACTGGTAATGGTGGTTGGTGTTAACATGGGTGTTAATACCAGGCCTTGTATACATGTGTGTCTTATTTAGGCTTGTTTGTACTTCATTCTTAGTGTTGTTTACCGTGCACACCACCACCTTAACCCTTGCACCATTACTGCCCGTTATTTGACCACTAAAACCATTCAAGAGGAGGTGTTTTAGTGGTGGGGCAGCGGGTAGTAAGGGTGCAACACAGGCCCAGGGTGAAGGAGGTGGTGGGCCGTCACAAGGGTCTGCACCGTGGCGTGTGGTGGGCAACATAAATAACACAAGCGATGAACTAAAGTCTGGGAATTTTTTCCAGGCCGGTTAACCTTCACGCCCAGATCTTTCCTTTGCTGTATGAAATTGTCTGTTATTAGCCACTACGAAAAAGTAACTAAATAAACCAAATTATCTAGTGGACAAGGATATTGAACAGGTCATATCTATATAATATTGCTTATGTTCATTTAAATCGTTGAATGGTGGTTATATTACAATGAAAGTTACATTCTGGGCCTCAAGGGTCAAGAGCCACCAAGGATACCATCATGTTATAAGTATTATTGTTAATAATGTTATACATTTACCAACATTTTCCCCACCACTACTCACATGATTTCACTTAGATATTTCTATTAGTTAGCACTTCGATATTTCATGTTATTTATTGATCAATATTTTTTTCTTATTACAGTTTGTGCGTGGCATGAAGGAGTGGCGGTGAAGAAATCGTGCTGCCTTAGGGGTCAAAATGCAACACTCGCCACGTGCAAGATGACCTCTAAGGTGTTACAGGGTCATTCACAAGCCAGACGACAGGTGAGAGGAGAACTGTATTTTTGTTCTATTGTATGTACAGTTGTTACTAGTAATGCTATAGATTAATAGAGGATCAGTTTTCAAAGAGCCAGGCTAGATATTTAACAGATATTTTCTTAACTACATTCATAGAAATAAAACTTTTATGAACTTCCAATATTTTATTAGCTACATATATTTAGAAGTCAAGAAACATTAGTTAACTTCTCGAGTGGCGATTCATAATTGCTTTAAACAATATATAGTGTAGTAGCAAATGTGTCGAAAATACCTCAAGGCCTCTCTGGAGACAGACTGATTGGAATTATTAAAGCTAAACAAAGTAATGTGTTGACGCAAGTTTATTTAGATGTAAAACCACAATATACATTTATACATGCATGTACTGTTAACATGGCAACAAATAATAGTCTAATACAAATAAACATGGCAAGCGAGTTAAAGTTCTTTTCATATGAAGAGTAAGTATTTATGAAAAAAACATCTATTATGTAGCTAATAAAATATTGAAGGTCATAAGGAGTTTTTTTTTATGAAAGTAGTTAAGAAAATATCGAAGTTAAATATCTTGACTAGCTCTTTGAAAACTGATAATCTATTTGCATTACTAGTAAAAACTGTCCATACAATATAATCAGCAGCATAATTACAGTGTTGGAAGTTGTTACGGCAAAAAATACAGTTCTCCTCTCACCTGGCTTGTGAATGACCCTGTAACACCTTAGAGGTCATCTTGCACTTGGCGAGTGTTGCATTTTGACCCCTAAGGCACCACAATTTCTTCACCGCCATCACTCCTTCATACCAAGCACAAACTTTAATAGGAAAAAAATATTGATCAATAAATAACATTTAATATCTAAGTGCTAATATAAATATGTAAGTGTAATCATGTAAGTAGTAGTGGGGGAAAATGTTGGTAAATGAAAAAAAATAGACTATTGTGAGTAACACAAGCAAGGGCTGTATGGGCAGACTGCATATTAGGGTGTTCCATATTTACTAGGGAAAAATAAAAGTTCAGATACTTCGCCATATCGACTTTGCCCTGTTTTATTATTTAAAATGGATGCGATTGATACCTCTTTCAACAAAATCAAATTAAATTTACAGGTCGCGCACATGACTGCCGTAGCACTCAGAGGGAGGAGGCCGAGCAGGCGGCCTTGATCCGCTTGGGAACCTCGCTGCGGTAGTGCTTGTCGACGCCCAGGAGGTACTGGCGCTGGCCCTCGTCCTTTACAGCGCCGTCATTGACCACCTTCAGAGCCCTGACGCGGTTCTTCAGTGCCTCGTCGATCGACACACTGATCGGACCTCTGATCGCACTCGGAGGGAGAAGGCCGAGCAGGCGGCCTTAGTCCGCTTGGGAACCTCGCTGCGGTGGTGCTTGACGACGTGCAGGAGGTACTGGCCCTCGTCCTTTACAGCGCCGGCGAACTGCTTGATGAGGGCGATCGCACGCTCAGCGCTGTCATTGACCACCTTTAGAGCCCTGACGTGGTTCTTCAGTGCTCCGTCCGCGAGTAGGTTCTGGGGGTGTTCTTTCTGATCCGTCAGCAGCTCAAACAGCCGCTTGCTGCGACTGGTGACGAAGCCGCTCAGCGTCGTGGTGTTGGTCACTCTCAGGTTACCAGGTTCTCCAGTATCCGCTTTTTCTCCCCATCCTAGACTCTGTCGTCTAAGAAAGCCAGCGCGATCAGGTCTTCTGAAAGATACCAGAGGTGGCGAGAAAGAGCCCTGGTACCCTCTGCGCCGACTTCCTTGTCAGGATACTCGTTGAGGGCCTGCAGGAGCTCCAGATCGTTCTTTGGAGCGTACTCCGGAATCAGTGCCTCGTGCCAGTGTTTGATGTACAAGAGGCTGACGAACAGCGCCACTTGACGGAGGCCTCGTTGAATGCGAGCTGGCAGCTCCAGCTGGTCGGCGAAGAGCGTCATCTTGACGGCGTATATGGCCTTGGCCATCCACCTTGCTTGGTGGTAGGCACCGGGAGCTCGGAATCGGATCTGTCCCTCGCTTCCTCCGAGGAACAGGAGGCACAGTCGGAGGAGTTCATCGTAGTCCTCTCGTGGGTTGCTTACGTCATGGAGCTGTTGCGGAACGTAACTCGGACCTGACGGGGGCAGCTCAAGGGCGTTCTCCAGTGGCTCCTCATCATTCAATGTGCGGTACGATCCACGATCAAGGGATTCCCAGCGTGACTGGAAGCGCTTGAAGGTTGGGATCTCGGTCGGGACCAGTGGAAGGGCCGCAGCACTTTTCGAAGACGTGCTTCAGGACAACCTCCAATACGTGGTGCCGGCATGCCAGCCAGAGCAGGGAGCGACTGAGGAGATTTTCCAGGTGTACACAGGCGCCTGCGAGCATGCCGCTGTTCGAGGCCGTCGTATCGAAGGAAAGGCCAATGATCTGCTCCCTGGCACCGACTCGCTCGACCTCCTGGAAAACCGTCTGCCCGTTCTGCAACGGTCGCAACCACGGCAATGCGGTCCTCTGAAGCCCATTTCGAAGTCACTTTCGGTAGTAGTTTGCCGTCCCAGTGGAGAACCAACGGAGGAGGATCCTTGAAGGCCTCCCTTTCCAGTTGAATGGCAAGTGTCTCCCTGTTCCTGGTTGAACGATGGACAGTGCTCGGCGAAATGACCAAGCTGACTGACATCGTGGCCCAAGTCCTTCGCTGTCGCGATGTAAGCGCTCGAGGCCTGACGCACGGACAGCCCTTCTCTGTCCCAGGCCGACGTTAGCTCGATATTTAGGGACAGCTTGTTTGTTGGTGCTCGCCGGGGTAATTTTGTTGCCGGTGCCTTGAAGTCGCCGTCCTCATCTTCCGATGATGTAGTAGACGATGAGGAAAGGCCAGATCGCGGATAGGGGACCTTCTCCAGTAGGCGTTCCGTTTTAGCCTCCGCTTGCGGTTTTCCAACTTCTTAGCGGCTTCCTTTTTCTTCTTTTCTTTCGCCACTTCGGCGACATCGACGCCGGCCATGGACGAACTGGAACGATCTTCTCTCTGCGAAATGAGGAAGCTTTTGTCCTCATCCAAGATATCCTCCTTTCAAGAACGTCTGCGCTGGAGATGTCGAAAAGATCTTCCAGGTCGCCCTACCAAATCTTCCGCTTCAGCTCGGCCCTGTCAGTTATCCTGTTCCGATCCTTCTTCAGGGCTTGGTACTCCTCGAACAGATTTTTGACGTTCTTCCTAATGTTCGCGTCGGTTTTCGTTGTCAGCTTGCCTTTTCCCCAGATGGCCTTCAGCTTCTCACTCGTTGCCACACGGAATCAGGGACAGTTTTTCTGAATATGTGGTGCTGATACATGAAGAAAAGGAACACTTGCTCCCGCGAGGGCAAGCGAGCACCAAGGATGTCTGGTTCTGGAGCTTTGTCGAGCAACCACATCTGCGAAGACTTTCTAGTAGCCGCCATTTTACCTAAGAAAGAAAGAAACAATTATTTGAAAAAGGGATTTCACGGCAGCTGATATACGGGCGAAAGTGCGCGACCCCTAAACCCTAATGGAATGAGCTGAAATTTGGCACGACACTTCACCAGCATATATACTACACGGGCAGCATCGATATGAACCAAAACTATCGACTTTGACAAAATGAAACGCCCTACTGCATATACTTTGATTGATAGAAAGGGTGTAGCAATAGTAGAGGTGTTTATACTTGTTGTTTTTAGCGAGGCAAAAATTTCATATTATCTTTACGTCTCATGCTTAAAATTAGGCTTATATTATTTACCTGATAATATGGTTAACTATGATAAAATACAACTGATATTTAGAACTACACCTTTTTCCTCAAATTAAAACAATCATTTTTCAATATTTTTGGTTCTTAGTTCTAATTTGAGAGTGAAAAGTGTGGCATCGAAAGATTTTCCCCCAGAAAGTAACATTTTTCCTGCAAAAAGTTTTCTTATCTTTACAGAGTTGCTGCACGCAAACGGGAATAGATGTGGAAAAAATATTAATGAAAAGATAAACCTTTTTAAATATTTTTACTCCATAGATAAAACACTCAGGTGAAGTAAAGAAGTTTCGTGTATGAGTACAATATGTATTATACAGGAACAAGTACATTTTGGCACCCAATTTTTGGCACTTATTTTTTATGACAGCTCACAAAATTACTTTTGCACTTGAAAATGCCAAAAAAATTTTTTCTTTAAAAAAATATTTTGACATTTGTTGACTCAAAAACTGTTGTTGTCACTAACTTTGGGCATCATAATTGACTTTTCCCAAATATTGCACTCATAACCTTTTGGGCACTCATTTAAATGACTCAAAAATATATTTGGCACTCAAACATTTTTGCAATTCAAAATGTTTTGAAAATCAAAAAAAATTGGCACTAAACATTATTTGGACTCAAATTTTTGTTGTGGGATTTTATAGTAGCGATTGAGGGAGAGTGACAGCCTGGGGTACTACGTAGTACCCCCAGGGCTGCACTTTCCTCTAATCGGCTGTAAAATGACAAAAGTACATTTTTGAGTGCCAAAATTGTATCTTGTTTTCTTTTGTATAATAAGTATGTGTACTTAACCTACACGCACAAGCTATCGTTACTTCATCTGTGTTGCTTTATCTACGTAGTACTGTGTAAAATATATGGAATGGTATATCTTTCATAAAATTTTTTTCCCTATTCCCTTGTGGCAGCACTTGGTAAAGATAAAAAAAGTTTGCCCAGGGAGAAATAGACTTTTCGGGAGTTTATAATACACTTTTCACTCCAATTAGAGAAACAGAAAAAATAAACAAATTAATTCAAAATAAAAAGATGAATTGTTTTTTAATTTGAAACTCAAATTATATTATGTGAAGTTGTTATTTTTAATATAAACTCAAGTTCTTTTTAATTTAAACTTTAGTTGTTAATTTTGAGTGAAAAGGTATATTCCCTCTCCTAGCATCAAAATCAGGAGTAAGCAGCTGGGGGCAGGATTTTGTCGCCTCGTTAAAAAATCAGTCTAGTAACTAGTCTAGTACAATGGTGGTGGTGTATGGGATCGGAGGGTAAAGGTCTAATTATGGTACTGGCATTGAACTGACGACCTCGTGTGTGTCTGTCGTCTGTCTGTTGTGTAAGAGTGATCGAGTCCCCACCACCCTCTGCCTGTCGTTCCGCCGCGGTGGATTTGCTCAACGGTCTGCGTTGTAGGTGAAGGAGGGGTACTGTGGTGGTCAGGATTGATGGTCAGTCTGTCTGTCTCCTCGACACTCAACATGGGGGAAAACGATAACCTGAAAGAAAAAAATGTTTAAGCTTCTTTCCCAGATTTTCTCATTTATTCTATATATTACGTGTGTTCAAGCCATAAAATCATACGAAAATAATGAATATACAAAATACAGAAGGACCCGGGGTAGCTAACGAGGGTGATGTGAACAAGGCATGTGGTATTTCTAATAATCTCTAATTACCCAAATTACATGAAAATACCTTCTGGGTTCAAGGGGTTTAAATCCAAGGTCGCATGAAGATACAGGCAGCGCTGTCAACAGCAGTCCAGTCCTTTGACATTCCCACCAAAACAGTGAAAAAAAGAAAAAAATACCAACAATCCTAATGACCATGTGTCCCCTTCAGGCATAAGAACCCTATCAATGTTTTAAATTTAAAAAACATACTAAGAAAACTTACAACAATGCCCCGATATAACATTTAAGAGTTAATAAGAGGGAATAATTATTAGAGTTAAGGTTAGAATCTCTTGGTGTTGGAACAAGGGAGGTGTTCGAACATGATGAGAGGTGGCGTTGTACAAAAACAAGCGACGCGTGTGCTGCGCTACACCGATCAGTCGGGTCTGTCTGCTCACAGTGTGTTTGTGTGTGTGCTCACAAGCTGGTGGCAGCAAGTGCGTATTAAGTTTTGGCCAAACCAATGCTGTCTTTAGTTGCTTTTTAAATATTACTGCAGCGTAAGGTATTAGGGGAGAAAAGGGGGGGTGGGAAGAGAAATTGGGAGGGAGGGGGGAGAAAGAAAAAGGGAGGGGGAAGGGGAAAGGGGAGGGAGTAGGAAGAGGGGAAAGGAGGGAGTGGGAGAGAGAGAAAGGGGGGGAGGGGGAGAGAGAAAAAGGGGGAGGGAGTTGGGAAAGAGGAGAAAAGGGGAGGGAGGGGAGAGAAAAAAGGGAGGGAGTGGGAGAAGAGAGAAAGGGAGGGGGGGAGAGAGAGAAAAAGGGGAGGGAGTGGAGAGAGATGAGAGGAATAAGGGCAGTGGTGGTCTGGGGGGTTACAAAAATCCTTTGGCCCACCCCCACTGATCGTTTTTTAGAATATGCCCAGGTTTAAATTAGATATAACCACTAATTTCCCCTTCTATGAAACATCAGAATGCCCGTAGCTCATTTTTGCCTAGTCCCCCCCATACTCAGCTTGCCCCCCCCCAGGCCCCCCCCCAATTGATAGACCCCAGCTACGTCCCTGCAAGCAACTCCCAAAACACTTGCCCCCCACAATTTTTGCTCAAGGTTGTTTTAAGAATAGAAAAATTTAAAATGATGACTTCAAAAAAACATTAAAAACTTTGAAATTTTAAACCCCTTTTGAAGCCAAAACGAATTTCCTTTATAATTTGATACCATTAGATGATTTTGTGATTAAGCAAGTTTTTATAATATGACCTTAAAAAGAAATTGTACCCTTTCCCCCGCTAATTTTGGTTTATTGGCAATTTTCGTGTTTTAGGGTAAAAACAGACATTCATATAGAAAGGAAAAAGACGGGAGTGCAGGGTCCATATAAATAGATGACAAATAAGTTTTAAAGATACCTCAAAAAGCGTCCGGAGAAAAAGCCAATATTTTTTAAACCAAAAACAAAAAAAAAAAAAAAGTAATAATAATTAAAACCACAAGCAACTGAGTGGGCGTCCAACGAACTCTTACTAACAAACACACAACGGCTGTTTTCCATACAAAACACAGGCAAAAAAGTTTGTACAGATTTTAACCCACAAAATTACCATAAGAGGGAGTGGTGGTGTGGTGTTGCCTCAAGGAAGGGGTGGTGGTTTTTACATCATTTTTCTCATAACCAGGAACTACCAAAAAAACCTACAAAAAAATTAATGTTAAAACCACACACACACACAAACACCACACAGCATGCAAAGTACAAATTTAAACCCTTTGGGTCACACTACCATAAGTAAAAGAGAACAGGGAGTAACTTTTTCTCACATTCACATAATACACATCATTTTAAAGCGAAAGTCAATTTATGTGAATCACTTCGATTTTTTAGACAAGTAAAATTTTTAAAATTCAATTTTAAAGCAAAAGTTACATCAAGATTGAAAATTAACACACCGTGATACCCGGTTCGATCCTCACTGCCCCTAGGGATGTTTCACTAAAAATTCGGCGGTAACTCCCCCCCTTTGAGCAAGAAGGGGTGAATAAACAAAAACACACATACACCATTAGTATTGAAAACCCCCTGGTAATCTTTTTTAAAACACTTCCCTGCCACACAGAAGACACGTCCTTCCTCTTGCCACTGTCTTCAGCACACAACTCCCCCCACACCTTCCCCCCCCCTCCCCTCCCCCCTTTAACAACCCTTCACCTTGCCAAATAGTTATCACCCATTTTTCCATTCCCCGTTCTAATCTAATAGCTATTCAATATCGTACTAGATTATTCCATTAGTAGTTTTAAAAAAAACCTACACGATAATAAAAAAATACCAAAAACTTGGTACGTAAATAGCTTGTTTTTTTTTTGTCGTTTATAATCCAAAGTTGCGGAGACACTATAGTAAGGGGAAGACAAATTTGATAGAAAATAGAATAATAGTATAATATTTCGAAATGATATTAAGAAAAAATTTGATAGTAATGATAATAATACGATAATTAAATACTGAAATATAGCATGAATTGAACCATGATAAGCAGTAGTACCTTTATGTCTTAATATATTTAAATTTTGTAAGTAGATCTAAGAGTGGAAGTGTTTTTAAATTTTCCCATTAGAGAGAGAGGAGAGAGATAAGAAAAGTATGTCGACAATAATGACCCAACTTGGAACCCTGATTTTAAGAGGAAAACATGGGTGTGGTTGTCATGGTAACAGCAGCGCCCTGCAGATATGTACGGCTGATCATTTAATTAAAAGTTTTAAAATATTTTCCCCCAACATACAAAAAAAGAAAGAAAAATGCAGGGTTAAATATATAGAGAAAAATGTTCTTTATAAAATTTTTAAAGTTGTCCACATTTTTTTTGAGACGCACTTGGCCCCCTGGCGAGAAGTGGGGGAAAACTGCTAACATGATACCTCGAATTAAAAAGGCCGTGAACTTTCCTGACTCGAACCCAGAGGCATGCGTTGCTTGCCAGATTCGCACGAAACAGAATTAATGTAGATGATGCGATGTTAAAACACAAGACTGACAACTAATGGAAAGCAAATTTCCCTGCCGGGCAATCCTGCATCAAAAAAGGTGGAAAAAAAACGCTCTAGCTACCACTGCCAGATCATTGTTCTGGAACTATGGCCCGGGAAAGGTCTGTGACTGCGGGCGGAAGTGTTTCACAAGATTTGGGACGAACCTGTAAAAAAAAAATAATCATCAAAACTTTGTAATCACCAACGAGTGCCCAAAACATCAAGTTCAATTACCACCAGTTTTAAATAAAAATGTTTTTTTTCAATCTTTTATATTCTCAGCCTGCGTAAGGAATGCACAACATGAATTGGGGAAAATAAAGATACTCAATAACTGGTTTAAATTTATAGAAAAATTGTGTGTTTTCCCATGAATGTATTATGAGACAATATTGATGGTGGTGATGATGAAAATGGGTGGTGGTGTTGGGTGATAAGGAGGTAAAGAGGTGGTGACAGTGAATTGATGAGGGTGGTGACAGTGGTGATGATGTAATGGCTGTGGGTTTGTGAAAGGGAGGTGGTGATGATAATGACAGTGATGGATAATGGTGGTGATGGATGTGACAGTGGTGGTGGTAAATTGGTGGGGGGTAGTGGGGTTCTGTTGGTGACGATAGTGGGGGGGCTATAAGGGCGTACCCAGGGGGGGGGGCCAATGGGGCCATGGCCCCCCCAAAATTTAACACATTTTAATTTAGGATGGGTATAATTCTCAATTTTATATATTTAATTTCAGTAAAAACTAAAAAATGACCCCCCCTAGGGGTCAATATGCCCCCAATAATCATATCTTCAAAAAAAAATTTTCCGGGGGGTTACAGCGCCCCCGACCCCCAGTTTTAGGCTCGCTTCGCTCGCCAAACCCCCCTAACCATCATTGGAAGGTGGCCCCCCCCCCTATTTTTCCTGGTACGCCCTTGGTGTATGTCCACTCCCCTCCACCCAGTATATCCCCCACATTAGTTTTTCAAACCACGTCATTCACCATATCCCCTCACTAATATTACACAAGCCAAGGAAAGGGAAAGATAAATAGCAAAGAGGAAAAGGGGAAAGAGGGGGAGGGAGAAGGGGGGGAGGGAGAGGGAGAGATGAGAGGGAAAAGAAAGAGAGGGGAGGGAAAGGGAGAGGAAGGGGAGGCGGGGGGGGGGGAAGGGGAGAGAGAGAGAGAGAGAGAGAGAGAGAGAGAGAGAGAGAGAGAGATAAAGGGGGAGAGAGAGAGAGAGAGAAACAATGAGAGATACAAGACAAGAATGATAAATATTAAGGTAGATAGAAAAAAAGAGGGAAAGAGGAAGAAGAAAGCCAAATATCAAGCCTCGTTTACACACTCAAACCAGGTGTTAAAAAAAAAAAAGACTCATTTACCCCCGCAGTCATAAAATTAAAATACCATCACACACACACACACAGACCACACACGACTCCACCAATCCCCCCCTTTTAATCTGCAGGTGTGTTATTCAACTTCCTACGACTTTAAACTTTTCAAGAAGGAGTGATAGGACATTCCCCAACTAAATGTCCCCCCTCCCCTTTTCCTTTATTTTTTACTGTTTCTTTATAGGGACTGAAACAACGGGCATTTGACCTCTTTGTTTTTGCCCCTTGGCCCTCCAAATCCCTAACAAGGACAAAAAATATTTTAAAAAATTCTGTACAAAAACATAAAATACATGAATTAAAAAATCTGTTTATAAATCTCCTTCCCAAATTTTTATTACATAGTACAAAAACTTTAAAAAAGAAGTGGTGGATGCAGAAATGATGAAGTACACGGTGAAATAACTGACAAACCGATTTTGATTTTTTCCCGTCAGTAAATTTATTAATGACTATTACATGTTAGAAAAATGAAAGAACTCTGTACAATAAAGAAAGAACCCCCGATAAGAAACCTAAGGGGAGATAATAGCCCCACAGGCGTTTTGGGTTTAAACTTTAAAAAAAAAATTATTATAAATGAATAAATAAATAAAAAGGCTCCGTGAAATTTTTGGGTTTTGGGTTTTAAAAAATTCATTGTCTCTGACTCTTAACCCTTTTTTGGGACTTTTCATTTAAGCAAATTATTTCTTTTCTATTGTTTTCTTTTCCGTCCCTATTTTTTAAGACATTAGAAATTAAATATCTTTCTTTTCACTGTCTCTCTGAGTACAAATGTATATACTTAAAAAAGACATGCATAAAAGTAGTTTTCGATCGAAAACGTCACCACTAACGAAAAAAGTGATAATGAAGCGGTCAAAAAAAAAAAAAAATTACACTTTTACAATATAAAAAGTCGTGAAAAAATTGAAAGTAAAAAATAATTTAAAAATGTGCAGCACAATGTTGGTCTTTAAAAAGTTGGCAAAATGAGACAAAAATATCGTTTCACAAAAACTTCATTTTAGTATCTTTACCAGTCACGAAGCTCATTAACACACGCGCGCGCGCACGCACGCACGCACGGCACCCGCCACGCGCACACACACCACCACACACACACACACAGTGGCGTACCAGAAAAATTTAAAAAAGGGGGGGGGGGCAGTTTTATAAATATTAGATATAATTTTTTAATTATTTTTTTTCCTTGCAAAAGGGGGGTGGGGATGGACGCATGCCCCCCCCCCCCCTCGGTACGCCACTGTTCACATACCACACACACCCCCGCTTTTTTCACAGTTTCCCCAGGAATACAAAACCCGCACGCACGCACGCACGCACCCCGCGCGCACCGCACACGCACACACGCACACACGCCACACACACAACACCCCAAATACACACACAACGCACCCACACGCACACACACGACACACCACACACACACACACACCCACACACAACACACAAAACCCCCCACCACACAAACCCCCACACACACCACAAAAACCCCCCCACACCCACACCTGCCCTGTTTGCAGGTTTTGGGTTCAGGACCCTTTAAAGAACTCTGTCTGAAGGGAAACGCGGGTGAGGGACACCCCCCAGAGGGGGTACATTTAGAGAGGCTTACTTCCGGGCGCACGACCTAGCGACTTTTCCCAAAAGGTTTTTGGCGACTTTTGGCATTCGCAGCACATTGATGACGTACTTAAAAACGTGGGCTGTCAAAAAACACGCAACGCCTCCAGGGGTTGTAGAGCACGCAAATAATAAAAATACTCATAAATTGAGTATATATGATGTTTTTTTGACTCAAAAAAAAGAACAGGGATGTATAAAAAGAAATTAGGCCCCTATACAATGCATCCCCCGTGATGAGTTTGTTATGAGGTGAGAGCCGAGTGGCGAACGGGGGCAAAGACCATGATCGCCACACGGCTCCGCGACAGACAAAGGGGATTTTTCCCCCTTTCTTCTTTTTTTTTACCCTTTATTTTTCCCTTCTTCCTACCCAATCCTCCCCCTTCATCACCACCATACTCACTACTAACTACACTATCTACTACTATACTATCACTAATACTAATTACTACTACACTACTACTACTACTATACACCCCTAATTCTGCTACACTACTACTATAGCGGTGCTTTTGCGTCCAAAATCGTCTTTGGGACGAAGACCTTTTTTTTCGCAATTGAAAAGGATTGGTCTCTGCGACAACAAAAACAACAAGCTTGGAGGGCCGAAATAATAATCAGTCTAAAATTGCAAAAAAACACAAGCATATAACCACATTCAGCAAGTGTTATTGGAGGGTCTTCGTATCCAAGCGGTGCTGGGACGATAAAAACACGGCTTATTACTGCGTCATAAAAACATAAGAAAAAAGGAAGCTACAAGAGGCCCCGAGGCCTACACGTGGTACCCCGTAAAAAGGGGGGAGTTATAGTGTCCCACTACAATACTACCAACTGCTTAAAAAAGGTTTGGAGGGGGAAGAGGATGAGGAGGAGGAGAAGGAGAAGGAGAAGCTAGGAGGTGGAGGAGGAGGAGGAGGAGGAAGAAGGTTGGAGCATTTTGGTTTGGATTATAAATTTGTTTATAAACACAGCTGAGAGCGTGGAAGCCTTGTGATTGGCTGAAACTTTTTGAGAATATGTGATTCGCTGGCGAGGCTGTGACGTAATTGTACTCGCTCAGCCAATCAGCTATCGAAGCCCATAGTGACACCGTAGCGCCACTCCCATATCTCGTACCAGAATCCCCGCGACTTCCGGGTTGTACAAATAGAGGAAGTTAGTTAAGCTAAACACCGTGCCCTTTAACTCTCTCTGAATGTCTGCCCAGGCACCGATTGCTGAGGACCAGTGTTGCCGCCGCGCCTGCCGCCTCGCCGTACATACCTGTGGGCGTGATAACCTGACTGTACCTGCTGATTGATGATGCACGTGATTCAAGGTACGTTAAGATGACTCCTAGGGACAGGTAAAGGTGTGTTGATGCTAAGAAGGAAAAAGTAATGATAAATGTTGGCTTCACTTTCTTCTCCTAAGGAATGAGGAACTTTCTGAAAAGCTAACGCCACCAGATGTCTCTAACGGTGTCACCTCTGCACTTTGAGTCTGAATGATTTATCTGCTATATCAATTACCGTTAATTCCCTGTGCTTCTTCGGGGCATATCAGAATTACACTTCAATACAACAACAGAAAACAGTTCATAATAAAATTGTAGTTTAGTGTTTAGTATAGTTTAGTCAAAGTGCAAAAGAAGTGACAGCGCTAGAGACATCTGGTGGCGTTAGCCTTGAAAGTTCCCCATTGATTTAATCCACATAAGACTTTTTTTTAATGTTTTCAGTATAAACAAAATACCAAAATGTTAATAACATTTTTTTTGCGAATGTTTAAAAAAAAATAGAAAGATTCTAAAAAAAGGGAAAAACTACAAAAAAAGGTTTAAACCCTACGGACAAATGGAAAGCAAAACAATTTAATATATATCAAAATTTTAAATAACTGAGCTTTTTTTATGATTAATTAAATGAAATAAACCTACAACTTTTCAAAAAAATATGTAGATTTTAAAATACTTACACTGAACTAACTCAACGTGACTTCCTCCTTCAACAGAAGTTGGTTTGGCTTCACGATAACACGGCAGAGCGGCACCCCCACCGCCGTACCAGGGTGGGGCGACACACCGCCCCCGCCCCCGCTGGCCGACTGTCCCACCGCCACCTCTGCGCACAAGGATGCATGAATAAAAAGGAATAAAAAGGAAAAAGGAATACCATGAGAAAAACAGCACACCCCTACGGGGCCCAAAATGGGGCTGCCTGCGTGACTACTTTTAACACTAGTTTCTACATTTTAGAGGAAAAAAGAATGAAAAATTAAAGGCTCCTCCCTTCCCCCTCTCCCTCCGGCCGACCGGGCAGGAAAAAAAGTGAGAGAAAAAACCATACAGTTTTAAAAAACCCAGGGACTTTGATAGGAAAATTGAGGAGAGAAACCCCCCCCCCCTCCCATAAAAAAAAAAATTTAGGATGCCTAAATATCGAGCGGGGCAGTTGATGCTAAGTTTTTTATAAAGTCTGCTCTTAAACGCCTCACTATTCTTTTACACTTGCCCGGAAGAGGAGAAAAATTTTTAAACAACTTTTTAAAAAAAAAGTTTTTTCTTCATGTGCCAAAATCGCTTACCAATGATCTAGTATCCTTTCTACGAGGGGTTTTTTTCCCAAATAAATATTCAAAATTCCTTTATGTAACTTATAATTATCGAAAGATGGAACATTTAAACAATTCTTTTAAAGCTCCTCGCAACCTACTTTTTGACAAACGAAAAATTAATTTTTTTCAATCGCTCTTCGTATGGCATTTTTTGCAAGCGCGGAACATTTTAGTAACTTTTCTTTGTACTCTCTCCGCTTAACTAAAATTATATTTTTCTATAGTAGGTGACCAAAACTAAACGAAATATTCAAGATTGAGGACGTACGATCGGTTTGAAAAGTGTAGGAATGCTTTTCAACTTATATTCAAAAGTTTTCCTAAAAAATTTTTTGTTACCCCTCTTAAAATTTCGAACAATGTTTACTGGGCTTGGGGTCTTTGTTTTAAAATTTATTATTCTCAATTTTTTTTCTTCGGAAACATTAAAAGTTCACTCTTTAAATTTAAAATTTTTTAAAATATGATCTTTACCTTTCCCTTTTGCAAAACTTCAGGTTTTGGGTTTTAAATTCATCTGCCCCTATTTGCCCAACTAAGCTCAGGTCAGATTGCAATTGCTTTTATCGGCAGTTGTGATTACTTTTTCAAATTTTTTAGTATCGTCCGCAAACTTTGATATCTTACAGGGGGCCTTCGTCAATATCGGTTACAAAATTTTAAGAAAAGTACAAAAACCTAAGCACAGACCCCTGTTTAAAACGTCTGCCACTAATGTTTTTTCCTTAAAACAGACGGCTGTTTTTCTCTCAGAAAGCCAGTCTTCAACCAATTGAAACATTTCCCCGTTATTATGTTGTGCGGCTTAAATTTCTTTAAAATAAAACGCCAGGTGTCGGGCGATTCGAGCGAAAAACCTTTTTTGGCGTAGGGCATTCGGCGAAAACTTTTTCGAGCGGAGGCGATTCGGCGAATACTTTTTCGAGCGGAGGACCAAACTTAGTTTTCCTGAATGTTTTGATGTTATGGAATGAATCTGGCCTTGTTTTTTTCGGAAAAATATTTTTGTTTACGGGTTTGGGGGGGAACCCCCCCGCAAACCTTGCTCCGCTTCTCACTGCCGTGTATTGATCATTTTCTTTTTTTTCTTTTAAACATCTTTTTACTAACCGAACCCCCATCTCTAACCTAAACTAAACCCAGTCTCTTTTAACCCAACTTCCGTTTCGGCTGAAATAACGGCAGATTTGTACGTTTTTAATAGACTTATAATGCAATCATTTTTCTTTTATCAACGTTCCACAAACCACCACCAACACACAAAGGGAACGATAGGCGTCCCCGTTTCTATAAATACTACCGGCTGGACATTCCAGGTAGAGGGAGTGGGTCAGGAAGGTTCCTCATGTTTTTCCCCTTTCCCCCTTCTGCACGACTATCTAGGGGGGGCAGTAGTCTCCTCCATACTAAACTTTACTTTTATTTTTTCATTATTTTTGATGTTTTAAAATTCTTCTCTTAAAAACTGCCTGGCTATTTTTTGCTATTATCTAATCAAAAAACCAGTAATATTACAGGGAAATACCCGTAGGTCCACGGCCCCGTGTAGCTTCCTCTGCCCACACACACACACGCAAGACACGAACACACACACACCTGCGCGCACACACGCGCATACCCCCGCAACCACACACACACCAAAACCAAAACCTACACACACACACCTACACCACGCACCACGCCACTCACAAATGTTTTTCGACGTTCCCATTCTGATGGGAAATAAATAAGCCTTAAAAGCCCCAAATTAAATTTTTTCCCAAATTTTTGCCAAAGTTTTTGGAACAAGTTTCCCAAAAAAAGTTTCCTAGTGTGGACGGACGAGGAAAGGGGGTGGGGGGCCGTCAGGGCATTCCCGTTAGAGAAAAGTGAGGGCGGTCAGGGACTAAACCCCGTGCGTGTGTGTGCATTACCTGAGTGACCTCACTACCCCTAAATGGAATGTCCTGAGGCCCCCGACGGGTTTCCAGGGCCGCGGTTTTCCAGTCCAATTGTCTTTTTAGAAAAGGGTTTGGGGGAAAAAAAAAAACCCATGGTCGCGGGTGGCGGTTTTTTTACCTGTTTTTTTTCTTCGTTGCGGATTTTTGGGTTAATTTTCTTCGAAGCCATGCACATTTGCACCCGTTCATGAAATCCTCAAGGAGGTTTCACAAAAAATTTCGTCAAGGAGGTTATCACGACTGGGCTTTGACCTATTAGGACCCCACCGTAAATTTTTCACGGAGGCACTCCTACGCATCCCTAAGGATGATTAATTAATTGACCCGGGTCATGCCACCCTTCTTCCACCCTTTAAAGGCCACACCCTATTTACCTGTCTCTAACTTCTAAGTCTATAAGGGGAAAAGGACTCAGAGAGACTGTCAGAACAGTTTTCTCTTACTACAGCTGCCGTGTCATAGGGGGGTAAAAATAGCTTGCGCGGGTGACTTTCAACACAAAGTTTAGAAAAAACATTACTGTCCACTTGTCCTTTCTGTATGAAAAAACCGTACTTTGTTATATTTAACCCACAGACAAATTTAAAGTCACTTTTTACAAAGGACATTTATTTCCAATGCTGATGATCAAGATTATGTTGATATACCATGTATATAAGATATTCATAAAAAACACAGGGGCTGCACACATGCACAGGGAGGCCAAGATAGTCACTCTGCAGACCCAGCTTGTTGCCCAGAACAAGCTTTCAGATCAACCGAAAAGTATACAAGCAAATCCAGGCAAAGCTTGATAGTGCTTTTGGCAACGCTAACAAAAACAAAGATATATCAATCTGGCACCTCCTCCTGTTCCTGCAGTAGAATATATGCCCTTCAGACACATCATGATCGACCTGTATAAGAATAAGCCATTCCGCTTCGAATGGTCCTCCGCTCGTAATCATTCCTCGAATCGTCTTTCGCTCGAAGGGATTCGCTCGAATTCACTTTCGCTCTAAGTCATTTCGCTCGAATAATCTTTTTTCGCTCGAAAAGTCATTCGCTCGAAGGTCGTGTAACCATCTTCCAGACCCTTTTTTTTTTGCATAATATTTTGAATGTTCATTCAAACACCTACTCCACAAGAAATAATTCTTTTCCCACGTCTATTTCCGTAAAAACAGAACGACTTTTGTAAAAGCGCAGGCAAAGAATGTTTCCATCCCTCCAACAGGCCCGCGAATATTAATTGATGACGTCACTATAGGTGTTCCCCGCTAGAGCGAGGCGAGAGAGAGATAGAAGAGAGAGAGAGATAGAGAGAGAGAGAGAGAGAGAGAAGGGAGAGAGAGAGAGAGAGCGACGAGAGAGAGAGAGAGAGAGCGAGACTGGATGCTGGAGTCCTCAAGAATCTGCTATTATTCACTCTACCTCCATCCCCAACACCCACCCACAAACCCAACAACGCCTCCCCGTTCCACCCCACATACAGTTCCAACACCCATCCCCTTCCCCAACCACTAACAACCCAGCCCTTCCCCAACCCCAACACCCACCCCCTTCCCCAACCACCAACACCCACCCCCTTCCCCAACCACCACACCCACCCCCCTTCCCCAACCACAACAACCACCCCTTCCGCCAACCACCAACACCCACCCATTCCCAGCCCCAACACACCCACCCCCTTCCCCAACCCAATACCCACCCTCTTCCCTAAACCACCAACACCCACCCCACTTCCACCACCACACCCACCCCCTTCCCCAACCAGCACACCACCCCTTGTCACCAACCACCAACACCCATCCCCTCCCCCACCACCAACCTCCACCCCTTCCCCAACCACCAACCCCCACCCACTTCCCCAACAGGTCACCACCAACACCCATCCCCTTCCCAACCACCAACACCCACCCCCTTCCCCAACCACCAACAAGTACTACTCCACTTCCCAACCCACCAACACCCACCATCTTCCCTCACCACCAACACGCCACCCCCTTCCCCCCCACTTAACCTCCCTCCCCCTTCCCCCACCACCAGCACCCCCCCCTTTTCCCCAACCCACCACCACCCATCCCCTTCCCCAACCACTAACTCCCCTCTCCCCCACCACACACCCACCCCCTACCCCAAACCAACAACATCCACCCCCCACCCCCCCTTCCCCCACCACCAACACCCACCCACTTTCCCCAACCACAACACCCATCCCCTTCCCCAACCACTCACCCCCTCCTTCCCCACCCACACCCACCCACTTCCCCATCCACCACATTCCACCTACTTCCCCTACCACTAACACCCACCCCCTCCCCCACCACCACTCTCTCAGCCCCGTTTCCCTACCTTCACACCCAACGCGAGACCAACGTCGTCCGACGCACAATTTTTTTTTACCTTTCTCGCCTAGTGGTCTGATACGTGTTCAAACTTCTTTTGGAAAGGCCAGCTTTCTTGCTTGCCACCCATCAAGGATGCATGTGTATACCATAAATCGCAAAAAAATCTATTGAAACACCCAAATGCTTCAAGTACTATATTTTCTCTTGTGTTTCCGTCTTATGGATTAGCGCGGGAAGAGGGACCCCTAAAGTGATGTCACCGGCCGTGTGCATCGTCCGCCAGTTGCCAGCAGCGTTTTTCGAAGCTCGGGATTTACAGATTTTGATTGCGGATTATTAAAAAGCGGATGACTGGATGCAAAAAGTGACAACATATTTGTTAATAACACTCGATAATGGCGATACTCTAACTCATCAAATCAGGAAGATGGAATGGTCTGGACGATTTACTTTAAGTAACGCTTATGGGGGACTTTCAAAGCTTATTGAAATTCAAGAAAAAGACATACTGCTTTCGTCCTCGTCCAACTGCTGTTACGTAATTAAAAAAATCTAGCAATTTTGTGGGGCAATAATCTTATTACGAAGCGTAAGTTCACGCCAACAGCGATAAAACATTCATACCACGTAAAAAACCTTCATCGTAATCTGGCGTCCTGGATGCTTTTAATTTTATTTTGGATTAAATTTTATGACGGTATGCTATAGAGAAAATATCTTTCTCTTTGGTATGTTTTGTAATTTTCATTCCTACTCTCGTAATAAATTCAACATTTTAAGAATATCAATTAAAATAATGATCTTGCAATAATTGCAATGGAAAAGTTTTTTCGCAACCATTTTTTTTGTCAGGATCGTAGATTATGTTTTTTTTTCTCATCGGGAGCAGTTAATGAGTCGAAGACCCACCTCAAACGTGTTGACCAAATACAAGGACGAACAACAACAAAACAAGCAATTAACATACGAAGCCACGATTGTTTGTTGGTAGCGATTTCAGATAATAAAACCAAGCAAGGTTTTCCCTTTTCCTTATCTTCAGTTAGTTGTTAAGTAATGAGTGAGTAAGAGGGAGTATCAGTGTTAGTGAATGGAGTTGTTTAGAAGCGAATATTAGTTTGTTCATGATTGCGTGAGTTAGAGCGAGTATTAGTTTGTTCATGAGTGAGTGAGTTAGAGCGAGTATTAGTAGGTTAGTGAGTGAGTTGTTAGAGGGAGTATTAGACTGTTAGTGAGTGAGTTAGAGGGAGTATTAGTGTTAGTGAGCGGCAAGACTACAACCTCTCTGTTAGTAAGCCCCTGCAGTGGTCCGTGGGCAGTAGTGGTAGTGGGGTGTGGTGGTGGTAATGGGTTTCTGATAGACGTGAAACAGATGAAAAGTTATTTAATTACTTTAAATGACTCCAGTGGTGTTTTTACAACCTTTATGAGTCTTGGAGTGTGTGTGTGTGTGTGTGGTTCGTGTGCGTGTGTATGCGTGTGTGTGCGTGTGCGTCGTCCTGTGTATTCATCTAGTTGTATTTACAAGGTCCTGAGCACACTCGTGTCTCCATAATCTACATTTTAAATTTGCTTCCTAGTGCTTAGTGTTTGCCGAAGCCTCCAAAAAAAAAAAAAAAAAAACCACCACCCAGGGAGGCGGGTCACAACCCCCGGCTTAACATCCGTACTCATTCATGCTGGGTGTACAGGGGCTTGGGTTTTAAGGAGCCCGCCATCTTTCTCCGCTCCGCCCGGGGGTCCGACCTCGGAATTTTCTCGGTTGTGACCGTGAGGCTCCTAACCATTACACTAACGGCGCACGCCCTTTTATGTGTGTGTGTGTGTGTGTGTGGTGTGTGTGGTGGGTTGTGTGTGTGGTTGTGTGTGGTTTTGTGCGTGTGCGTGTGCGTGTGTGGCGTGCGTGTGTGTGTTGTGTCTGTGTGTGCGTGGCGTGCTTGCTTGCGTGCGTGCGTGTGTGTGTGTGTGTTGTTTGTGTGTGTGGTGTGTGTGTGTGTGTGTTTTCTACTAGGTTGTGGGTGTGAACTGTTATTCAATATCTATTGTCGATTTTTTCCGTTTAGTCTTAGTTACTATCGTGACTCCAAATTGCATACTTTTAACCAGCATTGTACTTTGTTGACTATTAATCTTGTCATCAAACAAGGATTTGTTCGCACGCTTTGGATTACCCTCTTCATGTGGTAATTACCTCCGCCAACGAAGTTGAGGGGTATTTTTCACTCCGATCTGTCTGTCTGTTTGTCTGTTTGTTAGTGTACAGGATTTCTTTCTCGAAAAGTTAACGAATAATTTGGCCCAAACTTGGCATACCAAGTCTATTTGGTATACGGAAGATCTTATTAAATTTTGGATGAAATCTATTGACACGTTTTTTTTACTTTTTTTTTTTTTTTTTTCTTTTTTTTTTATGAAATGAATCTCTACCACGTTGCCCAATGGTTACAAATTAATTACATATGTTGGGGCGGAGGTATGGCGCTCTACTGAGTGCCCCCCACCCCCCCTAATTCCTCATTGCATTATTTCTATTATTCTAAATCGAATGATTAAGATCATTGATTAACTATAAAAATAGGATTTAGTTTCCTTATATTAATTCACCCGTTGATTTGTTATTTTAACGTGAGACATTTAGCATTTGTTGTGTTTGACTTTGATTTCATATATTTCACATATCACTTGGTTTTCACTGTTTACCCAAGCTTTTCCATCAAGATAATAATAATAATAAGATACTTAAGTCATGATAATTAGTATATAGCAACAATAATCATACAATTGGGTATTAAGAGCAATTCATTATTCACATTTTAGTATTCATTATTTCTCGCAGTTAGTGTTTAAACAGATTCGTGGAGTACATTTTGCGTGAAAAAATGCTGGATTCTGGAAAGAGCAAGTCTACTTAAGCCTAAATGAATACATACACTGCACACCTGCCAGGCGGTGCGCGTGAAATTATCATTAATTCTTGTTACATTGTCATATTACTTTAATTATTATTATGGTCCTATTATCATTCTTACTATCGCTATTTTCATGATGATTGGCGGTGTGATGGTGGGTTGTGTGACTGTTACGGTGCAGACAAAGCAAAAGGAAAATTAGCAGCGACGACTTAACATGACACACACGACATTTCTTCCAACAGACTACAAACAACATAATACATTCAAACACACACACAATGAAATAAACAAAATCACTGGGCACACTCAGCTGAAAAAAAATAATTAAAAGCCAACATGAAATTTGTAAATCATCCAAAGACAAGTCTTGGAATACCATGACTGAAAAATAATATCATTAAAAAGACCGTAACCCAGTCCACATTAAGCGACACGTTAACAACCCATTAAACCCGGAACACTATTACCATTAAGTAGTGTGGCGCTCTTTGCTGCCCAGACTTAATGGAGTTGTAAGCCATAAAGACTGATTTAGGGAGTGCGTCCTGGTAACTACAGATACTGACGGCAACGTCAGCTGTTGCTTTTGTGACACCTGTGGGACTGTTAATGATACAACCCTGGTCTTATTTTCTCCTTGATATCGTTTCAGTCTAAAAGAGTTTTCGTTCCAACTCACGAACTACCCTTCTTTTTTGATTTTGATTTTGACTTGATCTCTCTCTCTTTTCTCTCTCTCATCCTCCAAAAAAAAAGAAAAAAAAAATCTCTCTTCTCTCTCTCTTCTCTCTCTCTCTCTCTCTCTCTCAGATCTCTCTCCTTCTCCTCTCTCTCTCTTCTCTCTCTCTCTCCTCTCCTCTCTCTCTCTCCTCGTCATCTCTCTCTCTCTCTCTCATCCTCTCTCACTCTCTCTCTCTCGTCTCTCTCTCTCTCGTCTCTCTTCTCTCTCTCTCTCGTCTCTCTCTCTCTCTCTTCTCTCTCCCTCTCATCTCTCTCTCTCTCCTCGCTCTCTCCTCTCTCTCTCTCATCTCTCTCCTCTCTCTCTCTCTCTCTCTCTCTCTCTCTCTCTCTCTCTCTCTCTCTGCTCTCTCATCTCTCTCTCTCGCTCTCTCTCTCATCATCCGCCACTCTGCCCGTATACAAACTACGTTACCTTTCCTTTAAGTCAAAACATCATCTCAGTGTCCTCCTCTCCTTCCTCTCTTCCCTTTAATCCCCTTCTCTTTCTTCCGCTCCTTCATCCCACACTCCATGTCTACGCACTCAATTTGTTTCACAAGTTTTAAATCTGACATAAAACTGACTAGTGTTCTTCTAGCACACACCCTTGATTGCCCGCAGTGAGAAGAACATGTTCCCTAAGGTAAGCATAACAAAGGTGATGCTTTTAATTACATTCACACACCTGATTCCACCTGGTTAAAGCATGGCAGGTGAGGTGGCAGAGCGTGAGGTAAAGGACCATGAGTATCATATATCAGGATTATTCAACGTAATAATTTTTTGTCATTTTGCGTTCGACCTACAGCGCCTGTAGCTATTTATTCTTTGCGGCTCAGGTGTTGGCCCTGCACATTCTGAGGTCGTGATGGTTGTCCTTCACCCGTTGGTGGCGCAGGCTGGATTTTTATAGTAACACCTGTGATCTATAAGTGAAGATTCTCCGTTTTCTGTTGTGTTCGGATCTTGGTCAGCTCATGCTCTCCCCACCTGTTGTCCTCGCCGCACTAGTAGTCGCCAGTCGGAAGAATACGTATGCCGCAATGCCGGGTTTTTTTCGGCCACTCTACGATGGATTTGACAGTTGCTCCTTGGTGGGACTTGAACTCGGGACCTTCTGCTCACCTACCAGGCTCTTGTCGACCGAATTAAAGAAGATCGAAAGAGTTGCCACCGGCAGAACTCGACTCGGGACTCGATCTCACAACTACATGACGCTAACCACTCGGCACCGACCTTCCCCAAAATTGCAAATTATGGCAATTACTATCAATTACTACTCATAACCCTGGAGTATCGGCAAGTTATGGACAGTTTACTTCAGTCGTGGCATCAGGAACACTATACGCCTCACACGTGTCCTCATTTTGGTTTGTAATAAACTGGTCACAAAAATACCGAGAGCAGTAACGTTTGCATATTTCGAAATAGTCTGAACTATGAAAACGCAATATCATTGGACTTTAATATAGGCAAATCGAATTAGGTCAGAACGTGTTAGTACGCCGTTGGTCTGACTTATCAACATTTTATGATGACAATAAGTAATACTGATTAGGCTTGACTTGAGTGGATGAGTGAGGGAAGAGGGAAGGAGGAAGGTGGTGCAAACTGACCCACCATTGCCCGCCCAACACAATCTTAGTCAGGAAGTCATATATCTCCACACAGGTTTCCTGGATAAGCCTTCCGTGGTACAGGTGTTGATTCTCAGACCTACCGATAAGAAGTCTCGGTTCGAATTCTTAAAATGACGATCAGTTGAGTTTTGTGAACGAGGGATTAACTGCGCATTCTAAAAGTATAGGTGGCAATGGTCGACAATGTCGACAAAGAACATGGGGAGGTGAACCACAAGGTCCCCGAGTTAAAAAGTCGCCCCAAGGGACACTGGTAAATCCATCGTCGAGTGGGCGAAGAACCCGCATGCCTACATTCCTGTTCTTATCGAACTCAGGCCGTTCCTACTAGCCACCGCTTCTACGGTCCCGTTTGCCGTACACCGCCCACATAATGACGTCACCATCATCCCGCTTGAAGTAGTTGTAGTGGAACCGGGTACAGTTTTGCACCTCCGCTCGAGCGGACACCGCCCGAGCTGATAGATTACTTTATTTTAACTTGTACGGCAGCCGTACAGCGGTACGGCGGTCTTTCGACTTTTTGTGACGTCATTGTTGGGCCGGTGACGGCAACGGCGGCCGTAGAAGCGGGCTAGTGGGAACAGGGTATCTATATGTAAGAGGGTAACGCCATTCATAGCCCTATGTTAAACGCTACTTGGCGCCATCTTAGCGCCAAGGCCTCTTCGTTCACTCTAGACCCGGGGAAGTTCTCAAGGAATTACCCCGCCAGTATATCAATGTTTATACATGTATAAAAGATAGACTGTTATCTTCGGAATGCTTGTTCTATAAGATTACACATCAACCATCGTAAAACACATTTAATAAAGTCATTTAAATGAGACTGAAGAAATATTGATGAATAGGATATGATATTAACAATTCACTTAAAACACATCGTCTGTAACACTTTGTGGACAGCTTATAAGATGGGAGAAATATCAATAGAAGCAGCATGTTAATTAGCTTTTCCATTGATAGTTTAGTTTTCTGATACATACAGTGAACCATGCATAAATTGGCGTTAACTAAATAACTCGCCGCGTTGGCCACTCTCTCTCTCTCCTCTCTCTCTCTCTATAATCTCTCTCTCTTCTCATCTCTCTCTCTCCTCTCTCTCTCGTCTCTCTCTCTCATCTCCTCTCTCTCTCTCCGCTCTCTACTCTCTCTCTCTCCGTGAAAGAGAGAAGAGAGAGATATAGAGGGAGAGAGAGAGAGGAAGAGGAGTGTGTTCCAAAATATTTTTTCTACTTATATATATAGTCATAATAATAAACGAAAGTGTGTGTGTGTGTGTGTGTGTGTGGGGTGATGTGTGTGGTCTGTCTGTCTGTCTCTCTGTGTCGCGATAGGTGCCGCCCCCTGTGCGGAATCCCATCATATTCACAGTTTTGGAATCAGGTTGACCAGGGAAAGGTTTTAAGCCCACTTATAGGATGAATCCGATACTTTTTTTTTTTTTTTTTTAGCAGCCTATTAGCGAGAACTGTGAAACAAAAAAGTGGTTGCGAGAATTCGAGAGAACTGGAACTCGAAATGCCAGGGGTCGCTATGCAGTCTTTTAACTCACTTTTTTGATAATAAGTTGGTCTACTGGAAAACAAAATATGGGCTTATTCCACCTGCACTTAAAACACAAAAGTATAATTTTTAAGACCTATTTCTTCTATATGTATATTGTATAGAAGCCTGATTCTGTAAAACCATGTATTTAACCAAATACCCAGTAGGTTGATAGTTGAGGAGGGCGAGGTAA
>JACEEZ010000011.1:40000-50000 GCA_016584305.1 Chionoecetes opilio | reverse complement strand
TCCTGACATACCTCTCCTTGTCTCTCCCCAGGAGGGTTCTAGTCCGGCGTGGCAGAGCCCTGTGCTGGTCCTGGTTCCCAGCCAGCCTGGCAGCGCGACTCTCCTCGATTTTCTCCAGCGTCTCCGTCGAGACAAAACCACGCCTTGATCTCGGGCGCTCCCCAATACACTCCTTGGCAGCCTGTAGAGTTTCACGTTTGAAAGTATCCCACAGTTCTACAGGGTCTTCGAGGGCACCGAGCACATCAAATCGATTCGATACTGCCACCGGATACTCATGGGCACATGTCAAGTCCTTCAGTTTCTCAAGATGAAACACAGTATGGTTACCTCTTGAGATTCTTCTGGACTTGACATGAAGCTTAAGTGTAGCAACAACAAGTCTGTGATCTGTTCCAAAGAACTCAGCCCTCCGGTAAACCCTGGAGTTCTGAAAGATCCTCCAACGAGTACTAACGAGGACGTGGTCGATCTCCTTTGCTACCCCTCCGGCATTACTATACCATGTCCAGCGGTGCAGCTCTGGTCTCTGATACCAAGAACCTGCAATTCTCAATCTTCTGGACCTTGCAAAATTCAGAAGCAGAGAACTGTTCGTGTTTCTGGTACCGGAGGCATGGGGACCAAGACATAACTCGTAGCCATCTCTCACAGTGCCAGTAGTAGCATTGAAGTCGCCGAAGACAATGAGTGTGTCCCGAGGAGGCAAGGATAAACAGCGTGGAAGGACAGCGTGACAAACTGACATTGACAATTTTCAAGTTCAATTACGTGAAAATACATTGTTATGGTTAAAAAGGCGTTTGGGGGACTTGGCGGGCTGGCGGGTGAGCTCTGGGGAACTGACGGGGAAGGGAGGAAGCTTCTTGACTTACGTTCAGTTTGCGGTATTGAAGGCGGTACATGATGACCGGCGTGTAACTCTCTGTTTCCCACGTCAAGGTGTAGGAAGATTTTTCTCCTCCGGCGGGGCTGCTGGTGAGGCGGGACGTCCGGGGCAGCCCTGCGAGGACCGAACACACGCACACACTATTGTTAGCAATTTTTCATCAAATATCCCGCGACATTTTTCTTTCCTGTCTTAAACTAAACCATATAAAAGGAAGGGAATTCTAACTAACCCTCAATTTAACAACCCAACTTTAGAAAACCACACAGAACACGTGTCCGTCCATGACTCTGACCAGCGTGTACGTAAGTGATTAAAACTGTATACGTAAAAAAAGTGCTTCTAGTATGTGCATCTGAAAACCTGTAGGCACGTGGGCCACACTAACACCTCACCTGTTAGTCTGAGGGAGCTGTTGGTACGGCCTAAGGGACTCGTGGCCGTGCAGGTGTAGTCGCCGAAGTCGTCGTCCTTCACGTGCTTGACGGTGAGGGCGTGGCGGTGCAGTCCATCGTGGGAGGAAATGTGCCTGTCTGTGTTGATGGCGTGACCACCGCGCGTCCAGGTGACTGTGGGGGTTGGGCTGCCATGCACGATACACACCAGTTTGGCCTCATCCCCCTCCCCTGTGTGCAGTATGACCTGGGGGAGGGAAGATTTGGGGATGAGTGAGGTGAGATTCAGCCAAACACAATATTGTGAGCTTGAGACAATTCTTTATTCTAGTTTCTAACGCACGTTAAAATTGTGAACGAATTGTAAAATTGTGACGCCGAGTGGTTAGCGTCTTGGAATGACGAGATCGATGTCCCGAGTTCGAATCCTGCCGGGGACAGCAACTCTTTCAACCTTCTTTAATGCGGTTGACAAGTGCCTGGTAGGTGACCAGAAGCTCCTTCAAATGAGTATCTGTCAAATCCATCGTCGAGTGGCCGAAGAAACCTGCATGATGCATACCTGTTCTTCCGACTGCTACTACAAGTGCGGCGGAAGGAGCACCACAGGTGGCAGCATGAACCTGACTGAGGATTCGAACATCACAGAAAACGGAATCTTTACCTATAGATCACAGGTGTCACTATACATATCCAGCCTGCGTCACAAACGGGCGAGGGCCAACCATCACGACCCTCCAGAATGTGCAGGGTCAACCACCCAGAGCCCTCAAGGAATAAATAGCCTACAGGCGCTATAGGCTCCAATGTATACAAAAAAAAGAATAAAAAAAAAGGTTAGAGCAATTAAGTTATAAATTAGTTGAGGAAATTGAGGACTGGCTGGCTGGTACACTTGACAATCGATTACGTGATGATTAATTGATTGGTGAAGTTGAAGATTTGTAGAGATCAAGAATAGGAAATCTCAGGATAAGTTAATGTATTTTACTGTAAGTCAAGTTTTGTTTGAAGTTTAATATTGGTTGAAGGATGTGGGGATTAGCAGGTAAGCTTGAAGACTTGACAGATTAAGTTGACTAGTTGGTAATGAAATTATAAATTAATTGGGTATTGAAGTTTAGGTATACCAAACTTATTTATGCTTGCGAAATTATAAAGTTTAAGATAAGGAGGTTAGGTAGAGGAATATACAAGAAAATTTGAATAATAGTTCAGACGTCGAGAATGTAATAGTGCGTTGGAGAGGTAGGATTAATCTGAGTACTGTCACAACCTGGGAATAAATTTCTTGCTTCACAGCTCGAACTCACCTGTGTGCAATTATGAAAAAAAGCCTATACACTAATTCATAATAAGATCCACGATTTCTCTAGTTTTCAACCCTTCACCTACATATATGAAGGAAAGGCGAGATTGAGGCTCAGTATTCTTTCTTACCTGTATTACAACACCTGTATCTGTCATGCCTTGAGTACACAGTGAAAGACCCCATCACCTGTCCATTGCCATGACGGACAGGTGCGATGGACAGGTAGGAAGGAAATCACACACCTGTCACCTGGCTTTTGAGGCCTTACCTGTCGTCCCTTAATTAACTACCAGGAAAAGTTCATCGCAGATTCACAGTTACCTGATTCTAACCACGACAGAGGTCGGTCGGTCGATGTGTGTGTGTGTGTGTGTGTGTGTGTGTGTGTGTGTGTGTGTGTGTGTGTGTGTGTGTGTGTGACGGGTACAGGTGTGGGGTGGGGGGAGGGGGACTCACCTGTTCCGTGATGATCTCTGGCGGGTATTTCACCTTGATGGTCATGGAGGCTGAGGAGGGACGTCCCAGCCCGTTGGAGGCCGTGCAGATGTAGGTCCCTTCCACGTGACGGTCCACGTCCCCCAGGGTAATGCTGAGGCCCTGGGGAGACAAGACTTTGACTCCACATCAATCCCCAACACCTCTCTCTTTCGACCCTTCACTCCATTCAACATTACTACCAATGAGGAGTTTTCAAAGCTAACGCCACCAGATGTCTCTCGCGCTCTCACATCCTCTGCCCTTTGAGCCTGAATGACCAATCATTTACCGTAAATTCTCTGTACTTCTTCGGGACATATCAGAATTACCCTTCAATACAACAACTGAAACAGTTCTTAATAAAAAATGTAGTTTATCATTTCATTTTTCTGCACTTGATGAAAATATTGGCAAAACAATTGAATACTTGAAAACTCAATCTTTAAAAATCGTCTTTTCATGAAAACACGCAAGTTCAAGCAGAATGAAGCTTCAGGAAATATTTACTTGTATGTAAGCATTCACTGAGTACCTGTTTTGGGTGTATATGTTTCTCTTACGACGAAAATATAACCAAAACAGTGTGGCGTTCAACATCTCCACAGAAACCATCCCGCGGTCAGGATCTGTTATCACTCGCTTTCCTGTTGTCACCACACGGCGAGGAACACAGCTCGGCTCCACCAGCGCCGCCGCTCCCTTACCTCACGGCTCACATCCCTGATACTCCTAACCCCTCAACCCCAGAGGCTGTCATCCTAACTATCATCACCCGCTTATCTCACCACACTCTCTATATTCTACTGGAATATTCGCGGCATCCGCTCCCACATACCGTTTCTCACATACAGGAGACTTTCGTCTCCTTATTTCGTGCTCTGTGCTTCAAGTTATCTAGCTGCCTCGAGAACACTTTCTTATTCACCACCATATCCTGATTCCGAATTACGATTTTGTTTCCTCTTCTTGCCTTGTTTGTCCTCCAGAAAATAACCCATATGTTTCTCCAAACGTCAATTCTCTTCCATCTACCGAACTCCTTGTCTTTAAATTAAGACTCCCTGTTTCGCACTTACTGATTTAGTCTTCTTCCTCTAACAGATAAACCTGTTGACATAGGATAAACCAGAGGACATAGGGTATTCAGAGGGAAGGGTTGATTGATTGATTCAGGTCTCAGAGGGAAGGGGATTGAGGTGGAGGGGGTAGAACGTGGCGGCGGAGCTCCCGCTTGTATTTAGTAAACAAACGTTTCAACTATCTTGCATACAGGACTGTCGTTGAGGTGCCAAGCACTTAAATTACTTCTTGGTTAAATGTTCGTCGCAAGACAAACACACACACCTAAAACAGGTACTCAGTGAATGCTTACATACAAGTAGATATTTTCTGAAGCCTCATTCTGCTTGAACTTGCGTGTTTTCATGAAAAGACGATTTTTAAAGATTGAGTTTTCAAATATTCAATTGTTTTGCGAATATTTTCATCAAGTGCAGAAAAATAAAGTGATAAACTACATTTTTTATTAAGAACTGTTTCAGTTGTTGTATTGAAGGGTAATTCTGATATGTCCCGAAAAAGCACAGGGAATTTACGGTAAATGATAGATCATTCAGGCTGAAAGGGCAGAGGATGTAAGAGCGCGAGAGACAGACTTGAGCGTGAGCTTCCCAGAAAACTCCCCATTCAATTCAATTAACTTAATTTACCATCCAACTCCATTCACTTCCATCTAACTTCATTCACATCCATCCAACTCCATTCACTTCCATCCAATTCCATTCAACATTACTAGCACTATTCTAACTCCTCTAGATTATATTTTTCCACCTTCCTACGACCTAAGTTCCTGAAATAGAGCAGTATCATATCAAGACAACGGTCAAACTGTATTGGGTAAATATTTGGTCTCGTATTTGATTTTTTGGGATTGGCAAAAACCAACGCGGTAATGTTTTGTCTTGTCTGTCTGCTCTGGGATAATATATATGATGCAACAATAGCTATAAAAATTAAACATAAGCAATTCATATATATCCTTCCCTCAGTATTTACCACCATCGCCACCACTCTTGCTCCGTCTTTATAACTACCTCTTTCAATCTTTCCAATACATTATTAACTCCACCCAAACTACCCACTTCAATACTCCACCCACCCACCACCACCACCACCGCTTATTCCTGCTCCACTAAACCATTGAGCAAATTTCCAGTTTTCTCAGACGTTCGTATAAAGTGTTCACAGTTTATTATTCTCTTTCGTTTGGTTGTAATTGTGTGAAAAGGTCTTTTGTCTCGGTGATGTACGCTTACTTGCTTTTATCCTCTTTACCCTCTTCTCCTGATTCCTTCCTATCTCTTCTCCGTTTCTCTTCTCTCCCTTCCCATTCCCTGTTCTTCTTTCCCCACTGACTCTTCCTTAAAATTCTTTCCCTTTTTAAGTATATCCTGGCATTCCCTTTCCCTTCTTTTCCTGCACCATGTCTCTCCTGCTTCTCTCTTTTCGATTCTCTACCTCACTTTAATCCACAGAAAATCCTCTTACTCACATCTCTCTCTCCTCCCTTTTCTGTCTTTTTCCTTCCCTTTTCTTTCCCTGCAACGTCTCTATTGCCAAACCAATAAGCTGTCTCAAATTCACAACACGTTCGCTACTCGTTCAAAACAATCCTGCAGGTGAAATCGGGGCGCGACTCACCTCTTCTGATTGAGCGCCGGAGGGAAGGTGTCCATGTTGCCTACTCCAGCTGATGGCGGCGGGCGGGTTGCCATCTGCCCGGCATTCCAAAGTGACGCTGGAACCCTGGACCACCTGTTGCACCTCCTGGCTCACTCGCCTTACCTGGAAATAAACCAACACTGCATTGACACCTGAGGACTTACCTGTGCAGACTCAATATCACAGGGCTGGTTTATATGATCTTTATTACATCGCTTCAGTTCCTTTGATATATTTTCATTTCTTCAATTTTTCTTCACTTTTCTTCAGGTATCACAAACCTATTTCTTTCTTTTAATCCCCTTCTTCCTTCGAATTCTTCATTTCTTAACCCACTCCATTATTCTATGCAATGCTCCCTCCTCCTTCTCCTCCCGATCTCTATCCTTACTCCCTCATCCTCCTCGCCCTCTCTTCATCCTCTTTCACACAGACTAATCTCCTTTTGATATTCCATCCCTCACCGTCCCATCGTCCTTCACCCTACACTCTACCCCCTCCTTCCCGTCCCCCTCCTCCCACACGCCCCCAGCCCCCTGGACTCACCTTGGCCGGGTACTGCACGTCCAGGGTGTGGGTGACCTCGATAGCAGGTGAGGTCTCGATGCGACACACGTAGCTTCCAGCGTGGTTCCTCCTGACGCCACTAAGCTTGAAGGAGTTTCCATCTTTCGTCAGTTTTAAGGTTTGTTTCAGCTGCAAGAGAGGATATGAAAGTGAGGCAGGTGGCAGCTCACACATCAGGGGCTTTAAACTCATTAGCAGGTAAGGTGATAACTAAGATGAGTCCCAACACACAGATGAGACTTAGAAATACAAGTGACATCCAACACTAGTTTATTTTTTTTAACAAGGCGAAAAATCCACTCTACGTATCTTAAGGTCTCATGCTTGTAACTATGCCTATCAATCAATCATTGGGGGCATACGCCGGGGGGCGCGTCGCCTCGCCCACCCTACGACGCCACTCCCAGGGGTCACCACGCGCGAGTCCCCATGCAGGCTCCTTTCCCATACCAAGCAGCTCTCGACAAGAAACATCAACTTGCCCCAGCCACGAGCCTTGTGGGCGCCCCTTTGGCCTCCTCCACGGCGGATTGTCTCTTACAGATACAACCCGATGGGAAGGATTGGTTTCAGGGTAGCGTGCCACATGCCCATATAGCCGAAATTGGCGCTGACGGACTATGCAGGTAATGGGCCTCGATTCAGTCTCACGGTGCAATCGCTGATTTGACACGTAATCATCCCAGCCATACCCCCATGATTATGCGAAAACACTTATTACCAAAGGCATTGATTCGTCTCTTCAAGTCGCTATTTAGTGTCCATGTTTCACAACCATAGAGTAAGACAGGGATCACAAGATACTTAAAGATCCGGATCATTGTCCTCCTGCACAGGTACCGACAACGCCAAATACTCTTGCTGAGCGAGTCCATAACACCGTGGGCTATGCCAATCTGCCGTAAGACTTCTTGACGTGACCCGCCGTCATTATGGACTGCGCTACCAAGGTATGTAAAACTTTCCAAGATCTCAATGTCCTCGCCACGCATGGACAGACAGTACTTTTTCATCTAGTAAGCCTCCAAACACCTGGACCTTGGCCTGAAGCCAGGAGACCTCAAGTCCCAAAGGCTTTGCCTCCTCGTGCAGCGCCTCGAGAGCCATCACCAGGACCTCCAGCGACTCAGCAAAGATTACTGTATCATCGGCAAAAACAAGATCAGTGATCTTGGTGTTGCCGAGGGATGCTCCACAATCACTTTGATCTACAACTTTGCCCAATACCCAGTCCATACAAGTGTTGGAAAGTGATGGGGTAAGGACGCATCCTTGCCTCACTCCTTTATTAACAGGAAAGAAGCTGGATACACCTCCCCGACACTTCACAGCACTCTCAGTCCCAGAGTACAGACCAGTCATCAAACCAATAGTCCTTGCAGGAATTCCGCGAAGTCGCAGAAGATCCCAGAGTGACTCATGATGCATTGAGTCAAACGCCTTCTTGAGATCAACATAGGCTGCAAGCATCCCCTGTCGAAACTCACGTCGGCGTTCCACCAGGACACGAAGCGCTAGGATACGGTCCTGTAATTATGCCTATGTGTACCTGTTAATATGGTTAACTATGATAAAATACAGCTGAAATTTAGAAGAACCGTACTATTCCATTCTCCTGGCATCAAATATCAGCCAGTAAGCAGCAAGGGGTCAGGATTTTTCACCTCGTAAAAAAAACCTCAAGAGTATAATGACTATTTGCATTACTGGGGCTTTTGACTCATTAGCAGGTATGGCAAGGCAGGTAAGATGATAATTAAGGTGTCTCTCGTAACACACGTGCAACTTAAGAAATACAAGTGACATGCAACACTAGTGATTATTTCTATTACAGGTATTTAACTCAGGTAACATATGCAACACAGGTACAACTATACGTATCTATAATTCTCTATAAGGAATATACATTTTTCTTCCATTCTGTCAAAAATATAGGCATGATAGCTATCCCTCCAGCCTCTCTTTTCCCCTTTTTTACTTAACCTTTCCTAAAACGTATCCCTGCATATTAACAAATTTTTTATACCAAATCAACAACTTTTCTAGACCACATCAACAACTTTTCTAGACCACATCAACAACTTTTCTAGACCACATCAACAACTTTTCTAGACCACATCAACAACTTTTCTAGACCACATCAACAACTTTTCTAGACCACATCAACAACTTTCCTGTACCACTAAATCATCAACTACTGTGGCACCTCAATAAAAATGACCAAACACGTGTTCGAGGGGGGAGAGAGGGGGGGTACTCACAGCCATGCCCCCAACAAACAGCAGGCGATGTTCCCCGTCAGGATGAATGTGCTTGAACATGACCACGTGGGCGCCTGTGGGAACATTAACAAAGGGGTCATACATCACCCAACCATAAAAAAAAAAGAAAAAAAAAAAAGGGGATAATACGTCACCCTTAAAAAATTATAATAAACTAATGAAAAAGGGGGTCATACATTACCCTACAAAAAAAGGGATCCATACATTCCCTACAAAAAATAGGGTTCATACAACACCCTAAAAAAAGGCGGTCATACATCACCTAGAATAAAAGGGGGGGTTCAAACTCACCATACTATAAAAAGGAAAAAAAAAATCCACGAATGACTAACGATCGAACGGAACGGACGGATATCAGCAGAAGTTGCACCCACCCAATACACAACACAAGAATCAACACGAGCCACCATCTTACTTGATTCTCTACCTGACAGGTGAAGGTGATGTCCCCAGCCACCTCCACGGATAAAGTGTTGCTCTTTGGAAGGTGAAGAAGGCGACGTCAGGTGTGGTAATATTCTTCTTCGTAGTCACTCACCTCCGCCTGTAGGGTCCTATAGTATCATAGTGGTCATCGACGTTAACCACTTTGAGATCGCTGTGGATAGAGTACAAGTAGAAGGTGTGGGTTGAATCCGAGTGTTTTTTAAAAGGGGAAGCGATACAAAGGGGGGGGGAGCTGAAAGTAGGAGAGAGAGAGAGAGACCTGAGAGGAGAGAGATGCACGTGAAGGAGTGAGAGAGAGATTAGGATTTGAGAGAGACGAGACTTCCATGAGAGAGGTAGAAACCACAGAGAAAAGCGAAAGGAAAGATGAAGAGATTGAAGAGAGAGGAAGAGAGAGAGAGAGAGAGAGAGATGAGAGAGAGGAGGAAGAACAGAGGAGAGAAGAGCAGAGAGAGAGAAAGTTAGAGGTAGAGACCTTTTACTTTCCTTCAAATTACTTATATTAGTGTAGTCTAGTGTAACTTTTTATGCTCTGATATGCAGCAAGTATTATGAACACGATGGTAGGTCAGTTTCATAAAATCTTGGTAGCTTGGTTATATCGGGGGGGAGACAACATTTCAATGCACTGAAACCTAAAAATTTGCCTATCCCGTGGGGAAACGTCAGATTTTTTTTTTACCCTATTTATTATGAATGGTATGCTGTTGTTAACAATCACGCCGATTATGATGCAAACAAAAAGGCCTATCTTGTGTAAGAGTAGTAAAACCAAAAAAATAGAAATTTTTTAAAGGGAAACAAGGGTTTTTGGGTTGCGGGGGCAAATACCACCACCATCGCCACCAAGGAAGCTAGAGAGACCCTGTGTTGACATAGTGGCAGCACCGTACGGGGTTTAAAAATTTAC
>JACEEZ010000011.1:5000-37500 GCA_016584305.1 Chionoecetes opilio | reverse complement strand
CTCATGGCCTCTTGTAGCTTCCTTACTTCTTATGACATGTGGGTCACCTCACTTCACCTTCACCACGTGCGCCACTCATCGACCAACGAGTAAAGACGAACACCTGAATGGCCAACGAGCGTTTCACTACAACCAGGAATCGAACTCATGACACAAGGATTCCCATGTAGGCAGCAACGAGGGTTATTGCAAGACAGGTCAAAGCAGGTCAGCCTTTATATGACCTTCAAAACGCTACTCACACTACGGTACATTGGCACAGCCCCTTCATACAATCTCTTACTGTCTTCTTTATAGGGACTGGCAGCTTACGGGCTTTTTGCTAAGTCTTTCTTAGCCCTTGTTCAGTCCTTTAAGAAAAAACCAGAAAAAAATCTACTTAGGCATACTCATTATAGTCTATTTTTTTTATTATGGTCAAAATGCAGTAAGGAAGCCACGCCCCCTGCCTCCCCTTCTATTCTACGGGGCAGCTGATTGGTGCATTCCTCGTATCATCACTACCAATCACAATATCTTCACTACTTAACAGCGGCGTGACCACTGGACAGAGCAATCTTCACTACAAAGGGTGACAAAATAAAAAATCCCTCTGTAGTGAAGATTGCTCTGTCCAGTGGTCACGCCGCTGTTAAGTAGTGAAGATATTGTGATTGGTAGTGATGATACGAGGAATGCAACCAATCAGCTGCCCCGTAGCATAGAAGGGGAGGCAGGGGTCGTGGCTTCCTTACTGCATTTTGACCATAATAAAAAAAATAGACTATAGTTTAGGTATTATTCCAGTTTGACACCGAATTCACTTTGGTGGACGAAACTTTTTTTTTCTTTTTCAGGAGAGTTTTGATGTGTTTTGAAATAATCTGCTAACTGTTTCTCTCGCAAATCACAATTTTTTTATATTTTTATATAGTTAGATAAAGGTTAGGTTAGGTATAGTTCGGTTAGATTCAATTTGTTTTTCACTAATTTTTATCGCAAATCACACACACACAAACAAAAACTGCGACAGAAACGGTTAGCAGATTAATTCTAAACGCATCAAAACTCACCAGAAAAAAATAGTTTCGTCCACCAAAGTGAATTCGGTGTCAAACAAAAATTTTACCTTAGTTTATCCTGAAGGTATGCTGTTGTGTTAGCGCATCGAAAAAAGAAGAGAAAGAGGAAATACTTTGGAACTCAACCTTCCGGCTTTGACTGAAATGAGCTACCGCACTGTATTGTATGCTTATTGTACTTCACATCTGTAAAGATTCCAGCGTGCGCTCAGCCTTGGTTAACCCACCGGCCGCTATAAAAATATGAGGTGCCTCAAAAAATTCTAAGTCCAGTTAGTTAGCTTAGGTTAGGTTAGGTTTTACTTTGTGGTTAAGGTTAGGTTGGGTTTAGGTTAGGTATATTTTGTGGTTAAGGTTAGGTTAGGTTGGGTATACTTTGTGGTTAAGGTTAGGTTAAGTTAGGTATACTTTGTGGTTAAGGTTGGGGTTGGGTATACTTTGTGGAGGTAGGTTGGGTTGGGTAGGTAATTTTGTGGTTAAGGTTAGGTTAGGTTGGGTTTAGGTATACTTTGTGGTTAAGGTTAGGTAGGTTCGGTTAGTTATACTTTTGGTTAAGGTTAGGTTAGGTTAGGAACTTTGTGGTTAAGGTTAGGTTAGGTAGTTTTTTACATATAGTGACTTTGATGATTTTTTTGGGAGCCATAAATCCCCTTATATTGCTTCCCCCACCCAAAAACCCCGTATTCCCGCCAGTTCCCCAGGCTTGTTGGCTATAGGGGGAAGAAAAAAAAGATAGGGGTGAAGGACTTCATCCAAAGTTTTACCCCTTTCCCTTCTCCAAACCGACCACTCCCCTTCCTTCTTCCCTTTCCCTTACCAAACACTCCCCTCCTCCCCTTCCCTTAGCCTTACCCCTTTCCTCTACCTCCTCCCCTCCCTTCCCTCTTCCAAAAAACTTCCCTTCCCCATTCCATCCGCGCCGCCCTGCCCGCCGCCGCCTCACGCTCAAGGTGGATTACACTCTGTGATTTCCTGCGATTTTGAGGGCAACTGTTTTCCGCCCTGACGAGAATCCAGGTTGTAGTCTGCTGCCAGCCTCCGCGTCTCAAGGAAAAACTGTTGTTCGGTGCGGGGGCATGAGGCTCAGGTCAGTTCATACTACCATTGTATATTTTTCTCGGAAAAACTTTGGAAGAAGTCCTTCACCCCTATCTTTTTTTTCTTCCCCCTATAGCCAACAAGCCAAACAACAGTTGACTCTAAATCGCAGGGAAAACACAGAGTGTAATCCACCTTTAGCGTGAGGCGGCGGCGGGCAGGGCGGCGCGGAATGGGATGGGGGAAAGGGAAGTTGTTGGAAGAGGGAAGGGAGGGAGGAGGGTAGAGGAATGGGGGGTAAGGCTAAAAAAGGGAAAGGGGGGGAAGGAGTGTTTGGGTAAGGGAAAGGGAAAAAAAGGAAGGGGAGTGGTCGGCTTGGAGAAGGAAAAGGGGAACACGCCCCACCCCGCCACAATACGAGGCATCCTTCCTGTGTGCCAAGGATCAAGCCAGGCATTAACACTATCACTGATCCTTCCTCCAAAAGGCGCCATCCTGCACTGCCTGTATGCGGGCCTCTCCTCCTGTCCTCCTCCACTCCTTCCTGCCTACTACCTCCTCCTGGCCTCCTCCCTCTCCATCNAACCTTAAATTCCTGGTTCCAGACGTTCGTATAGTTTTCACACTCATTATTCTCTTCATTTGTTGTATTGGTGAAAAGTCTTTTTCTCGGTGATTACGCTTACTTCTTTTATCTTTACCTCTTCCCTGTTCTTCTTATCTCTTCTTTCTATTTTCTCTCCTTCTTACATTCCCTGTTCTTCTTTTCACACAGACACTTCCTTAAAATTATTTCCCTTTCAAAATATATCTTGGCCTTCCTTTCCTTCTTTCCTTAACCGCGTCTATCACCTGCTTCTCTCTTTTCATTATCTACCTCTCTTTTATTCCTCCAGAAAATCCTCCTACTCACACATGTTTCTCCTCCCTTTATCTTGTCTTTTTCCTTCACTTTTCTTTCCCTGTCACTTCTCTATTCCCAAACCAATCAGCTGTCTCAAATTCACAACACGTTCGCTACTTGTTCTCCCAAGTACAGTACACACGTTCACACATCTCTCCTCCCTTTTCTCTGCCATTTCCCTGTCAAGTCTCTCCCCTTTCCTCTGTCTCTTCTCCTGTCACTTCTCAACCCAACCAATCAGCTGTCTCAAATACACAACACGTTTGGTACTTGTTCAAAACATGGACGCGACTCACCTCTTCTGATTGGGCGCCGGAGGGAAGGTGTCCATGTTGCCTACTCCAGCTGATGGCGGCGGGCGGGTTGCCATCTGCCCGGCATTCCAGAGTGATGCTGGAACCCTGGACCACCTGTTGCACCTCCTGGCTGACACGCCTTACCTGGAAAAGCAACAACACTTTATTAACACCTGAGGACTTACCTGTTTAGACCTTTTATCACGTAACTGGTTTATAGGATCTTTATTACATACTTTCAGTGCAGTGGGGAGGTGATTGCAGAGTGGTTAGCGTCTCCGAGTGGCGTTCTTGGTGATCCGAGTTCGATCCCCAATGAGAACCAAAATCCACTTAAAATATTTCTGCACCTTCGAGTGGCCTAAGAACACCCACATGCTGCCCATTATATCTACCTTTGATTGTGAGTGCATCGCAGGACACAGGGGGGTGGCATGAGCTAATATCACAGGCATCACTATCAAAATCCTGCCTGCGCCACCACGGGCGAGGGCCAACCATCACAGCCCTCAAGTGAACCTCCAGGGCTTACCATCCCACCCCTGGAGGTCACTGTCTACACGCGCTATAAGCCAAGATAAAAAAAAACTTGGATTTTTCCCCCTCTTTCCAACATTTATTTAGGAAACCCCTTTTCTATTAACCCCTTTCCTTTTAAACCCTTTAAAAATTTTTTCCCCCTTTTTTGTTCCCCTTTTTCCCCCCCTCCTACCCTCTCCCCCCCCCCCCCCCCCCCCCCCCTCTCCTCCTTTCCCCTCCTTTCCCCCCCTTTTCCCCTTCCCCCCCAAATTTAAAGGAAAAAGGATCCAAAAGATTACCGGTTTTTCTTGCGGGACAAGCCCAAATTTATGGGGAAGATTGACGTTAAAACCAAAAACTTCCCCCACAAAATGCAGGTGGCCCCGCCAAATTTTGGAATTTTCTTTTTTTTTTGGCCCTTTAAAGAACACGGGAACAAGGGGAAAAAAAAAAAAATTTTTTTTTAAATTTTATTTTTGCATTTAAAAAAGGGGTTTTTTTCCCCCGCGGGTTTTTTCCCAAGTTTTTCCAAAACAAAACCCTTGAGTTAAAAATTCCAGGTTCATTTACTTCAACTATGGGAAAAATTTTTTTCCCTTCAAGGCAGGCGGGAGATTGTCAGTCCCAATGGCAGAAAAAATTCCAAAAAAACGGGATAAGGGAATAGGAGGATTTTTAGGTTTTTTAAACCCTGCCCAAAAAATTTTAATTTCTACGGGAGGTTTTTTTTTTCAAAGTGAACACCCCCCCTTTTTTTTATTTCAGGAAATTTTTTCTTTTTTTTCAGACAGGCCCCCGGGGGTTGTCTTCCCCTAAACCCCTGCCCTTTCCCTTATAGGGTAGTTTCCCACCAACAGGGGCGCAAGGATTGAAAAAGATTTCCCCTTTTTAAAGGAAATTTGATCGACCGTTTGGGCCTCCAAATGTCAAGAAAATTTCAGTGGCAAAGGAAAAGTGAAAATTTGGGCTTTTAAGGGGCGGGGGGGCCCCCCCAAAGGGTTTTTTTTAGGAAAACACGGAAATTTCAAAAAAAAAAAAATAAAATTTACCAAAAAACCCCCTTTAAGAAATCCCATTCCCCAAACCGGGCCCAGTTTTAAAATCCTTTAAAGGAATGGGGAAAACCGGGACAGAGACTTTTTTGGAAACCGGGCAGTTCGTAATTTACACGAGGGGAAAAACCTGATTTGGGCCATAAAAAAACCAAAAATCTCCCAAAACTAACAAAAAAAAATTTTAAAAAAAGGGGGTATCATACTTCGAACCAGAAAAAGTCTTTTTACCCCCCCCCCCCCTCCAGGGGGGCCAAAATTCCGGGTTTATAAAAAATTTTAACTACACCAAATAATGGCGTTGTTTTTGGATAGCTAAAGCGGAGCAAAAAGGGGTTCCCTAAAAAAGGAATTTTTTTGGCGCACCCCCTAGGGAGGCCCGGTCTTTAAAAAATTGGGTAAAAAGGGAATTGTTTTTGAATTGAAAACAAAAGGAATCTTTGCCAAAAGGGTCCTTCCTTTTTTAAAAGGGAACAAGCCCCGTTTTCCCTGTTGGGGGATGAGAGTGGAGAGAACTTGGGGTTGAAAATGGCCCCGAGACTGTCAAACCGGGACCCAAAAGTCAAACCATTGTTGCGGAAAAAAAATTTTCCCCCTTCAATAAAACAAGTTCTGAAATTTTTGTAAAAGTTTTCAACGAGGGCCTGTTTGAATACTTTGGGCTTTCCCCTGGGGTAAATTGAAAAAATAAAGGGCCCCTGGTTTGAGGTAAAAAAATTCGACAGTCAAAAAAAATTTAAGACGTAGCCCAAAAAAATCGGGGAATTAAAAGGTTTAAAATTTTGGAATAAAAGAAAACCCCAAAAGTTAGTTTTTAGACTAAAAGGGGGGCAAAAAAAAAAAAAAAAACATTTTTGTCATCCCATTTAATTTCAAAAAATTTGGTGTGCTACCGGGAAAGTGAACGATTTACCAAGTTGAAGGTTATAAAACTTCCCGGAATGGAGGAAAAAACTAAAATTTTAGCACCCCCGCGATACCCCAATTTCCAGAAAAAACAAAAAAACGAAAAATTTATTCCTCAAATTTTTAAGCCTTTCCTTTCAAAAAAACTGATAATGTTAAAAAACATTTTTATTTATGCCTATTTCTTTCATTTTTATTGTATGTTAACATTTTCAACTTTTATAAAATAAGCACTGTTACGTTAGTACGATTTTTTATTTTTTTAAGAAAACGAAAATCCTCAGTTAAAAATTACGTGATAAGAAAAACTGAGATCAGTTTTGGGTTTAGCACCCCAAAAATTACCAATAACAAGTGTAGACCAACTCAACAAAAAATTTTTTCCCCAGGTTTTTTTAAAAACACGCTAATTTTACAAATTGCTCCAAAATTTTTGGAAATTAGCTAAGTTACACCGATATTCAAGAAAAGGAGTAATAGCCCGGAATAATTATCGACCCCTTCATTTTTAAATTTTTGTGATTTTTAAAGTAGGAAAGAAAATATTCGGGGTAAAATAGTGTCCCTTTTTGACGAAAAAAACTTAATACTAAACTTAGATGGTTTTTGAAATAAAGGGGTCTTTCTTAACTAATTACTCAATTTTTTTTTGTCATTTATTCAAATGGGAGCAAAATTCCTCGGAATAATATACCTTAATTCTCAAAAAACCTTTGTACAATCCCCTTTGCGTTTTTTGAAAAGTTAAAAACGCATGTCTAATAGAGCAATATGCCATGGGTTGGGATTTGGCTTTAAACCGCAAACAACGTGTAGTATCAAAGGGAAGGATCAGATTGATTAAATTTTCTAGTGGGGGGGCCCCAGGGCTCGACTTTGGGGCCAACTCTTTTCAGATATATATCAAGTATGGGGTCAGCCTCTGGCCCCTTTGCTTTTGGCCAGTTTTTGCGGTGGGAAAGGGCAGCGAGCCTAGTTCCAGCCCAAATTTAAATCATTAGCTAATTCCCCATTAAGGGCTTATTCTACGCAAAAAGTTTTTTGCACAGACCCCCCTTTTATTTGACAGATACTTTCATTCAAATTTCGTCAAACCCCACAATATTTTTGGAGTGTTTACACTTTTTTGGGTTAAACTTGGTTCCACGGGTTTATTTTAAAAAGCAGATCGTTCGCTCGCGCCAATAAATTTTGACTCGGGGGGGACGGACTTTTATCTAAAAACCAATTTTTTGATGACCCAAATTTGGCGTAAAAGCTATACTAGAGACGCTGTAACTCATACAATGATCAGATAAATTATCAAATTGAGCGATAAATTGCTATTCAATTTTAAATTCCCATAAATGTATAGTAAAGATATATTGGGAACGATAATCTCATAATCACTATCAAAAGCAAAATAGCGTTTAAATGAAGTACAGCAGGAAAAAGATTTTGGTGTCATCTTTTGTAAGATCTTAAAACCAGTACGCATTGCCTGGCTGCCGAAAAAAAGGCAATATGAAGTTGGGGTTTATTTAAACGCACATTTGAAAAAAAACCCGAAATAAGACACGATTATGCACGTCTTTGGTTAGGGCCCCTTAGAATATGCCTTCAATTTGGTCGCCTTGTTTCTAAAAGTCAAGCCCAAAATTTGGAATCAGTTCAAAGAAGAGCAACCAAAATGATTTCCCCCTGCGAAATTCATCTAATGAAAAGAAAGACGCGGAACTTAGTTTTCTTTAAAGGATCGTAGAAACCGTGGGGGCTTGAATTTTTTTTTTTAAAATCATTAAAGCATTGATGTCATTAATCAAGAGAACCTATTCGGCTCTCCTCACGTGACAACAAGATACAACGGTTTTTAAAAATGAAATGGTCCCCGTTTCTCACGATTCGTAAAATTTTTTTCAATGTTTGAGGTTTTTATCGATAACAAATTCCACAAAAAAAGTTGTCGAAGCCAGCCCAAAAATTTATTTGAAAAAAGACTAGACGCGTACTTAAATTAAATGGGTTTTGATATAACCCGCGAATTTATATAATTCGTCCCCCGGACGATTTGTGTTTGTGGTAGTTTTTGTTAGCATACTTTAATTTATCATTTTTCACTAGAAACTTCCCTTTACCCTATCTTTTTAGGGGAAAGGTTCCCTTTCCAAATGTCCTCTTACATGTAGTGATAGTTAAGTATGTGTTCAGCAGAACCCTCGTTATAAACCAATAGGTCTCCGGTATGTTTCTATGTATTTCCCATGTATTCCTTCTCCCTTTTCCTCCTCCCCCGATCTTTATCTTAAGCGGGTATCACACGGGACGTTTGTCGGGGTGTTTCGTCGAACCAAAAAGGCATTTTTGGTTGTACCCGTTCGGAAACATTGACAACACATATAGCACACGGTTTGGGCCAACCAAACCCCTCCGAAACCATAACACAAACAAAAGGGGAAACATTGACAGGGAGGCCGGAGGTTTGTTGTTAATGTTTTAACTTTAGGGGGGGGAACTAGCCACTGGTGAAGAAAAGGGGGGGGGTGAAGGAAGAAGAGGACAGGACAGAGAAAATGCGTTCTGTGTGCTAAAAGGGTTTTAGCGGACAAGAATACGCGGCCGCTACCGCCGTTACCCCTTGACACTCATATATTATTTTTTGCTTAGTATACTGTGCAGTATTAATTCACTTCTGCGTGCGTAATCTTTAAAACCTATATACATATTGAAGAAATTATAGAGTTGTCTAATAGTGCATACAGACACACACCACTTCCTGCTCCCCCTCCCCCCCCATCCTTTAGAAGGTTTTGGTTAAGTTTCGGTTATGTTAATATTCTCGTCGGGGGGTCGAGGGGGGCGGAGCCCCTCCTGTTAAACGGTTAGGTTCGATTAGGTTAGGGTAATAATCCTCCCAGCAGGGCGGGGCAGAGTGGACCAGGAATGCGGGGCGGGGCGGGGCACACTTGTTTTCGTATAATTCCGTCACTTCCCTGGTTTCTGAGACACTGATTATTATTTTCTGGCCAAGTTTTAAAACTTTTTCTGATGGAGATACATATGTTATCAATGAAAATGGTGACTCTAGGATTTGGTGGAAAAAAACCCTTTTTAACAGGTTTCCGGAAAATAAAAATATTTCCATCTGAAAAAACACCAATTTCTGGACAGGAAAATGTAGTCAGTGTTTCAGGAAAGGACCGCGCAGTCCTCTTCCACTTTTACCGCAAAATGTAAACTCTTATCAAACCAGCTTCATATTTCTGAAAAAAATATCACCTATATAATTATAGACTGATCTGTATTCATTTTCCTGTAATGTATATTATACGATGGTGTTCATTTCAATCTATAATAATATAAGCGAAAGTGTGTGTGTGTGTGTATGTGTGTGTGGTGTGTGTGTGTGGTGTGTGTGTGTGTGTTGTGTGTGTGTGTGTGTGTATGTGTGTGTGTGTCTGCCCGCTCCAGGTGTCGCCCCCTGTGGCGGAATCCCCTCATATGGCACAGTTTTGGAACCGGCTCGAGCAGGGGAAGGTTTTAAGCCCATTTATGAGATGATCCGATCCCTTATTTTTTTTTTTTTTGCAGCCTATTAGGGGGAAATTGTGAAAAAAAGTGGTTGCGAGAATGGCCCCATTTACCTCTACTTGAGGTAACGATAGATTGGAAATCTTCAAGACTCATATATGTAGGGCAGTGATGCTGAATCTTCGATGTGAGCTGTTAAATTTTTGATGATACAGCCATTTTAAGTGGAGGAAAATTTGTGCCCCCCAAAACGACCGGCGCCATGTGTGACGTCAACAACGCGATTTGTCAAGCGGCGCAGCGGGCCGCTCCACAGTAACATTAACTTGCATTACCCCTACTACCGCAAGATGCCAATAATCCCCCCTTAAAATTTTGTGGTAGGTTTTCACTGTGTTTGTGAATATATCAGTGTAGTTTATAAATAAGAAGTGATTAACAGGGACAAGTGACCCATGACAACAGGCAAGTGATGACTTTAGGCATCGCAACTCCTTACAAAGAGCGCAAATGAACCTACAATGACATGTAGCCTACAGCTAGACAGATAGACGAACTCATAGAAGAACAGGTAGAATGAGAGCCCCTTTCCCACCTGCACACACACACACACATCATAACGAATTCATAGAAGAACAGGTAGAATGAGAGCGCCTTCTAGTCCTTGAGCCAACCCGGCATATTTTGAAGTGAATGCTCCGGCGGGGGGAGTAATTTTCATTATGATTTTCCATTAGGGCAATATCTCAGATATCAGAAAATGCATGATGGACATCTGAGAACGGTAGCTTAGTGCCCGGATGGACGCCATCTTTGAGACCACCCAGCGCGAAAATGCCCATTTGGTGGGGGTACATTGTTGCACGTGTATCTGGCTTCTATACTAGCTATCGATGTGCGGTTGACGACTAAATAAAACGTCCAATGTTACCGTCAAAATAAAAAAATAATATGGAAGCATTTTGTTATAGATTAATTATTATAAAATCAATTATCGAAAAAAAATCATATTTTTTTTCAATATTTTATTTTTAAGACTTGTACTTTTTTTAGTGAAACAACACTGGTATGATTTTCCAAAATTTATGCATTGTGCTACACCGTTTATCTGTCTATAAAAATAACTCAAAAACTAAAACATATCATCCACCACGAGTGTACACAAAAAAATATATGAAAAGGCATGCACTTTCCACAACCGAAACTATGTCAGTTGGAATTTCCGGCCGATTCAACCCACAGACGTAATACAACCGTGCTGTGCGACTCCACAAGTTGATGTACGAGGTACTAATGCGCAATCATTTGGAAGGGCTTCCAGGTGTGGATAGAAAGCAATCATCCTGAAAAGGGACCCCAGATTCGAAGCACTGACCTCAAAATTCGCAGCATCAAGGAGGATGTTTCCCACGAGACTCTCGCTGCTGCTCTCGATGATGATTCATGTGTACAGAGCTTTGACATGTTCGCGAAATACCTACATTTTCTGCGAACCAAACATGGAGACCTGGCTCGCTTCTGGATGATGTTATTGATATGGTAGAGACCCTGCTGGGTTGATTCGTGCGGATAAGAAGGCGACTGGATGCTTCACTTGGTTTGTGTCAGAAGAGTGATTCCTTGGTGGTTTCGCAATGAAAAAGGTGAACTATCCCTAGATATCTACCAGTGTACTATGCACAGATGACGCAACTCCACGAAACATGCCCCGAGTTGTACAGGCATTTCAATCAAGGCTACTTCTCCGTACAGCTAGACCAGGGAATCCATTTGCCAGAATCGCTGTTGATCAGACAACAGAAGAAACAGTCAACAAAGATACGCAAACAGCTGGAGGAACACGAGGTTTAGTCTTCGACAAGGGGTGTGTCACGATACTATCTAACTGCAGACAATCGGGCTGCTGCACTGAGGCAACTACGAGGAAACTATCCTTGTGAATGGCAGCGACACATCTCACGCCAAGAAACCCTGACTTGTCTCCCTTCTCGCATCAAACGTGATGAGTCTGGCGTCACAGCTATCTGTGATCAAACTGGAAAATGACTGGACCAATCATTCGCCGATGATCCGTCATGTCTTTCAGTATATCTACCGGAGCGGCTGCAGAGGGAGGACGTTTCAAAATACCTACTCAACGCCCTGCAAAAGGGGGAGAAGCGGCGTATCAAAGGCTTCCAGAAACGTCTAAAAAGGGAAAACAGGCTTTTTAGCCAGTGAAAAAGCTAAACTTGAAGACCTTTGGTAAGATCAAGCAGAAAGTTGTGAAGGGCCACAAACAAGGAATCGTCCTGAGAGCTGACAGACAACTGGTCTGCCACCATGATACTCATCGGCCAAGACAAGGAACCTCGACATGCAAATTGTCCTTTGTCACCCACTAGGGCCGTTACCATGGTCCTTTGGCAAACGGTGATGGTCCAATTAAAAAACGAACAAAGTGCACTTGCGAAAACACATGGAAGGTCTTGTGTAACAAACCGATAACGTTTGACAAGCGAAGTGGCAACAATAATTGATGCGATGGCTCTCATACAAAAGATGCATGGCGAGAACGACACGTTCGAAGAAACTATCTGACCGCATCCTTGCTTGCGCGCTTCACGCTGGTCAAGGCAAGTGAGCGCATCGATGTTGTCTTTGACACATACACAGAAGAATCCATCAAAGCAGCTGGAGCGTGTGAACCGCGGTTCAAATGAAGGCATCAGTTTCAGCGAGATCAGACCCGCACAAAAAAAAATCATGAACTGGGGGGCGTCTCCTTGCTTGCGCCAGACAAAGGAGAAACTGGTTTTTGTTTCTGGCGGAGTCGGGGGGAAACATGAAACAAATCGCGAAAAGCTAGGCAACATAACACTGTTTTGTCACCTGTGGTGGAAAAAAGTCTGGTACTGACCCGCGATAGGTGGAAGTGGTGCAAGCACTCGAATGTAGCCACGAGGAAGCAGACACGCGTATGTTTTTCCACGCAAAGCCACGCCGCTACCCACTACAAAACGATATCTTAGTGGCAGATGACACCGACGTTCTGATCATCAGTCTTCATCTCAGCAGAACCATCGATAGTCAGCTCTTCATCAGACGAGGAACAAAGGTTCGAGTCAGAATGATTGACGTTGGAAAGTTGGCTGCGGTATTGGGGTCTGGAGTTTGCAGTGCATTGCCAGGGCTTCCCTGCATGGAGGGGGGTTTTGACACTGTTAGTGCTCTGGCTAGCCAAAGGAAGATAAAGGCTTGAGCTTGTGCAAGCGAATGATCTGTATCTTCAAGCATTCACAAAATCTGGGATCTTCGTGGAATGTACCAACAGACGTCTTCAATAGCATTCAGGCCTGCACCCTGTCACTGTTACGCCAGGAACACGAAGATCGTCGGTGCTAATTCACTCCGTTATCACATGTTTGTGCAAAGAAGGGCCAGATCGAATCTGGACAATTGCCGCCTGTGAAGACTCCTTGATGCAGCATACGCTTAGGGCCCAAATTTTCAGGCGGCTATCTGGCGACGCAGCCTTGAAAAACCCGCCAGAACGTCCCCGCACCATCAGCAGGACATGGCTGGGAACTCGATGATGGCGGTTCGCTCAAAAACGGGTGGATGGCGGGTCTACCAGCTCCAGATTGTCGTCTTGAATCTCATCTCATGCACATGCAGAAGGACGTGTCGACCGTCAGATTGTCCTGCATACTGAATGGGTTGAAGTGCACTGTTGTGTGTAAGCTGCAGGGATGCTCCAACATGGGGCAGGATGATGCTATCGTGGCTCAGGATGCCAATGACTCTGATGGCGACTTGATGATTAAACTTTGTGTGCACTGTATATTTTATAGCATATGTTGTTCTCTATTATAATGCAGGCCAAATTGCCTGAAAATCTTTTTAGACAGATAAACGGTTTTTGCAAAATGTATAATTTGGAAGATCATACCGGTGTTATTTGACTAAAACATGACTGTTTAATGATACCTCCGCTTGCTATTAGGAATATACATCGTATGGGGGTTAAAATCAGCTCCATAACGTCTTTTCCCAAACTCAGTAATGAATATTAATATAATTGGCGGCCATTTTGAAATCCAGATGGCCACCCAAAGTGCAGATTTCCTATGTAACAATTTTCCGCCTGCTTATTAGATATCGTATGGTTTTTAAAAACCTCTCCGTACGACATTCCTAACTTGCGTTATCGTCAGAAATAGATAATGCCAGCGGCGGCCTAAGTCATTTTATGCCTCTTTACATATATTTATTGTAAACTCGTGGTGGATGATATGTTGTACTTGTTGAGTTATTTTTATAGACAGAATAAACGGTGTAGCAAAATGCATAATTTGGAAAATCATACCCGTGTTTGTTTCACTAAAAAAAGTACAAGTCTAATAATAAAATATTGAAAAATATATGATTTTTTCGATAATTGATTTTTTTAATAATTTAAACTATAACAAAATGCTTCATATTATTTTTTATTTAGACAGGTACACATTGGACGTATATTTAGTCGTCAACCGCACATCGATAGCTAGTATAAAGGGAAGTCCAGATACACGTGCAACAATGTACCCCACCAAATGGGCATTTTCGAGCTGGGTGGTTTCAAAGATGGCGTCCATCCGGGCACTAAGCTACCGTTCTCAGATTTTCCATCACACCTTTTCTGACACTTGAGACATTGGTCTAATGGAAAATCATAATGAGAATTACCTCCCCCCGCCGGAGCATTACTTTTGGTTTGGCTCAAGGGCTATTTCCCCCAACCAAACCCCACACACACACACATCATAGACGAATTCATAAAAGAACAAGTAGAATGAGAGTGCCTTACACCAACACGTACACACACATACACATCATAGACGAATTATAGAAGAAAAGGTAGAATGAGAGCGCATTACACCAACACACATACATACACATCATAGACAAATTCATAGAAGAACAGGGAGAATGAGAGCGCCTTCCACCAACACACACATCCTTCAAGAGCACACCGGCCTTCCACGCACACACACACACAATGCAAGAAGTATTCAGGACTTCAAAGGGGAAAACTGGATAATAGTAGATTAGGAGACGGGACAATACGAGCATAGCTCTTTTCCTGTATGTTACAACTAGGTAAAATACAACTAGGTAAATATGCACACACACACACATATATATACATATGTGTGTGTGTGGAAGGCGCAGTGTGCTCTTGATCAGATGTGTGTGTGTGTGTGTGTGTGTGGTGGTGGAAGGCGCTCTCAACTCTATACCTGTTTTTCTATGAGTTTCGTCAAGAGTACATAATGAATCGCCTAGGGCCCTAGATGAAGGGGAAATTCACAATCACTACAGGAAATACCTCGTGTAGGTCTCACGGCCTCTTGTAGCTTCCTTATTTTCTTATGTTATTATGTTCTTTTGGATGCTTCCTGTGCCCACAGCAGTCACAATAACACAACGCTGCGTGTGTTGTGTATGTGTGTGTGCATGTGTGTGTGTAGGCGTTTGTTACTTCATCACTGCATACACAGACAAACACCAATCACCAATCCGTACGTAGTACTATGTATACTACACACACGCAGTGTCACACACACACACACACACGAGTAACATGTGTGTTCCCTCAGGGGAATCACGCCTATAGTAGTCATCCACCACTGTTTACTTTTTTCTTGTCTTTGGACACAGATATGAGCACTATCTGGTGTTTTAATCGTGGTGTTTTAGCAGATTGGCACATAACAAACAGTGTGTTTCTTGTCCAGCTATATAGGCGAGAAGCGGGTAGAGAAGGAAGCGGAAGGGATGTTTCTGCGCTGACTACGTCACAACCAATCACAGCGCGTTCCGCGGCCACGTCATATTTTGGCCCAAAAAACTGAATATATTTCATTCATGGTGCATTTTTAAGCAAAACGAATGTGTGTATGATAAATAGCTTATATTACATCCAAAGCTTCACAAAATTCCGTGTTTTAGGTGTGAGTAAACGGGTCCATTGAGGAAACCTTGATGTAGGGTGATGGGTAATGGGTGAGTGAATGGGTGGGGTGATGGGTAATGAGTGTGGGGTGATGGGTGAGTGAATGGGTGGGGGGTGATGGGTGAAGGAATAGATGGGGGGTGATGGGTAATGGGTGAGTGAATGGGTGTGTGGTGAGGGATAATGGGTGAGTGAATGGGTGGGGGGTGGTGGGTAATGGGTGAGTAAATGGGTGGGGGGTGATGGGTAATGGGTGAGTGAATGGGTTGGGGGTGATGTGAATAGGGTGGCGTTAATACATACATTTCTACATCCATGATTTCAGGAAAGCTAGAAGGGGCTATCTGGAGAGTCTGTGTTTGGTGGGCCTTGGGCCCACCAAACACAGGTGGTGGGCTGAAGGCCCACCAATAGCCCTCCGCAGGAGCTAGCCAAAAAGTCCTCCCGGAGGGCGGCTTTGCGGCTAGTGCTTAATAATTGCTAACACTACATTCTATAATTTACAGAAAATGCATAGACCTATTTTGACCCCACAGTATGTTCGTCGAAATGAGCAACAATTTGTATAATTTCACAAAACCTTTCACCCAACATGTTGGACGAAATGACCCTCGAGGTTCGCCCAAACAGTCCGGCCAAATGGCAAGTTTGACGAAACAGTACGACGAAACGCCCCGTGTGTTAGCCGCTTTACTCTCTCATCCTCCTCGCTCTCTTCATCCTCCTTTACACAAACTAATTTCCTTTTGATATTCCATCCCTCACCGTCCTATCGTCCTTTACCCCACACCCTACACCCAACACCCTACACCCTCCCTCCTTCACCCTACACCCTACATACACTCTTCACCCTACACCCTTCAACCTACACCCTACAACCTACACCCTCCTTCCCTCCCGTCCCCTTACAACCACACTCACCCAACCATTCACCCTACACCCTTCACCCTACACCCTACACCCTACACCCTTCACCCTACACCATACACCCTTCACCCTACACCCTACACCCTTCACCCTACACCCTACACCCTTCACCCTACACCCTACACCCTACACCCTACACCCTTCACCCTACACCCTACACCATACACCCTTCACCCTTCACCCTACACCCTACACCCTACACCCTACACCATACACCCTTCACCCTACACCCTACACCCTACACCCTTCACCCTTCACCCTACACCCTACACCCTTCACCCTTCACCCTACACCCTTCACCCTACACCCTACACCCTACACCCTACACCCTTCACCCTTCACCCTACACCTAACACCCTCCCTCCCTCCCGTCCCCTTACTCCCGCACTCGCCCAACCCTTCAGCCTACACCCAACCCCTTCCTGCCACAAGCCCCCAACCCCCTGGACTCACCTTGGCCGGGTACTGGACGTCCAGGGTGTGGGTGACCTCGATGGCAGGTGAGGTCTCGATGCGGCACACGTAGCTTCCAGCGTGGCTTCTCCTGACGCCACTAAGCTTGAAGGAGTTGCCGTCCTTCGTCAGTTTTAAGGTTTGTTTCAGCTGCGAGAGAGAATTTGAGACAGCTGATTGGTTGGGTTGAGAAGTGACATAGGAAAGAGATAGATACAAGGGGAGGACAAATTTGTGAATGTGTGAACCTGGGAGAACGAGTAGCGAACGTGTTGTAAATTTGAGAAAAGGTTATTGGTTTGGGAATAGAGACGTGACAGGGAAAGAAAAGAGAAGGAAAAAGATAAGATAAAGGGAGGAGAAAGATGTGTGACTATGAGGGTTTTCTGGGGGAAGAACGAGAGAGAGAGAGAGAGAGAGAGAGAGAGAGATAGAGAGAGAGAGAGAGGAAGACGAGAGAGAGAGAAGAGAGCGAGAGAGAGAGAGATAGAGAGAGAGAGAGAGAGAGAGACGAGAGAGAGAGAGAGAGATGAGAGAGAGAGAAGAGAGAGAGAGAGAGAGAGAGAGAGAGAGAGAGAGCGAGAGTCGAGAGCGAGAGCGAGAGCGAGAAGCGAGAGCGAGAGAGAGACGAGAGGAGAGGAGAGCGAGAGAGAGAGCGAGAGAGAGGAGGAGGATGAGAGAGAGAGAGCGAGACGAACGAGAGAGAGAGAGAGAGAGAGGAGAGAGAGGAGAGAGAGAGAGAGTGAGGACAGAGAGGAGAGAGAGAGAGAGACGAGAGAGAGAGAGAGAGAGAGAGAGAGAGAGAGAGAGAGAGAGAGAGAGAGCGGAGAGAGAGAGAGGAGAAGAGAGGAGAGAGAGAAGAGAGAGAGAGAGAGAGAGAGAGAGAGAGGAGAGAGAGGAGAGAGAGAGAGAGAGAGAGAGCGAGAGATAGAGAGAGAGAGAGAGAGAGAGAGAGAGAGAGAGAAGAGAGTAGAGAGAGAAGAGAGAGCGAGAGGAGAAGATGAGGAGAGCAGGAGAGAGAGAGGAAGAATAGAGGAGAGGAGAGAGAGAGAGAGAGAATGAGACAGGGGCGGTCAAAGGGCTTTAATCTCTTAGCAGCTACGATGATAATTACGATGATCCAAAAAAAGATGAGATTAGAAATAAATACAAGTGACATCCAAACTATAGTCTATTTTCTCACAAGCGAAAATGTAATTCTATCTTAAGGTTTATGCTTAAAATTATTCCTATTTCTACCAGATTTAATGGTTAAATACATAAAATACAGCGAAGTTTAGATGAGCGTATTATTCCTTTTCCTGCATAATATATCAGCCAATAACAAGCAGCTAAGGGGTCAGTGATTTTTGCCTCGTAAAAAAATACAGATTAATTCTTCGATATTTGCATTACAAGAGCTTTAAACTCATTAGCAGGTTGACAAGGCAGGTAAGTTGATATAGGTTCTCTTACAAAACACACGTGCAACTTAAGGAATACAAGTGACATACAACGCAGGTGAAGTTTGTATTACAGTTATTTAACACCAAGGTAACATATGCAACAGGTACAACTATATCAATAATTATGTATCAGGAATATGGATTTCTTTCTTCCTTCCTAATTTCAAGAATATAGACATGATAGCTATCCCCCCATCCTCTCTTTTCCCCATTTTTACGTAACCTTTCCTAAAACTTATCCCTACGCATTAAAAAATACTTTATATCCCACTACATTTTTTATACCACATTTAACAACTATTCTACTCCACAAACTTTTCTATACCACATTAACAATTGTTCTATACCACATTAACAACTTTTCTGTACCACATTAACAACTTTTTTATACCACATCAATAACTGTTCTATACCACGTCAACAACTTTTGACCATATTAACAACTTTTCTAGACGACATCAATAACTTTCTGTACCACATCAACAACTTTTGACCATATTAACAACTTTTCTAGACGACATCAATAACTTTCTATACCACATCAACAACTTTTGACCATATTAACAACTTTTCTAGACGACATCAATAACTTTCTATACCACATCAACAACTTTTCTATCTATTTCTATCGATCAGCACCTATCGGCACCTCAAAAAACATGTACAAATACGTGCTCGAGTGAGGGGGTGAGGCGGGAGAGGGAGGGGGGGGTACTCACAGCCATGGCCCCAACAAACAGCAGGCGATGTTCCCCGTCAGGATGAATGTGCTTGAACATGACCACGTGGGCACCTGTGGAAACATTAACAAAAGATCTCATACATCACCTAACTAAAAAAGAAAAGAAAAAAATGTATACATATATTAACGTCAAATATCTGGTAAATCATAGGAAAAACTGAGACTTAAGATCTGAATGGCACACAAGTAGGATAATTCTTAACTATTCATACGTCGATATTCTACTGATGGAAGGGTAGATACACACACACACACGCACTTACACACAGACACACACACGACAAACACACGACAAACACACGACAAACGCACACGCACACACACAAACACCTACACACACACACACAAACACACACCCCTACACCTACACACACCCACACACACACACCTACACACACAGACCCCCCCCCACCCAAACACACACACACACACACACACAGGCACACACACACACACACAGACACCCTTACCTTGATTCTCTACCTGGCAGGGGAAGGTAATGTCCCCGCCCACCTCCACGGAGAAGTGTTGCTCTTTGGAGGTGAAGACAGGCAGGACGTCAGGTGTGGTATACTCCTCATCGTAGTCACTCACCTCCTCGCCTGTCGGGTCCTCATCGTATTCATAGTGGTCATCGTACGCCACTTGAGACCCGACTGCGGGGAAGAAAAAAAAGAGTATAAGGTGTGAGTGACTATTGATCCCCCCCCCACGAGAACCCGTTCGAATTGTTATTAATTTCCGACGGGTGTTGTAGGGGTAGACATACTGCAAATTGTCAGATCTACAATTTGAGGACTGTTATAACTACGTGCCTTGTAATGCATTAAACTGCAGTACATTTAAAAAAAAAAAATTTAAAGAGGGAAAGGTGATACTAAGGAGACTTAACTTGGGTATTTAACCCGCTGAGTACCAGCTAAATATAATAAAATGTACACCCACAGCCTCGCATTTTGTTTTTTTAATTAAAAGTGAAAAATGAAGAAAACTAAAATTATCACTCTTCTCGAAAAAATGGGGATTCTAGGGGGATGAGGCACCATCAGACATCAATTAATTTAAGGTTCCCGCGCGCCTAGCCCTCAGCTGAGCGCGCAGCATGGCAGATGTAAGATACGTCCAGTTTTCGGGTAGCGGTTATTTTCACACCACCCGAACATCATGTGTGCCTTCATCTATAATAATATAAGCGAAAGTGTGTCTGTCTGTCTGTGTGTGTGTGTGTGTGTGTGTGTGTGTGTGTGTGTGTGTGTGTGTGTGTGTGTGTGTGTGTGTGTGTGTGTGTGTGTGTGTGTGTGTGGTATACGTTCCGGCCCCCGTGGCACAATCCCCTCATATGGCACAGTTTTGGAACCGGGTCGAGCAGGGGAAGGTTTTAAGCCCACTTATAGGATGATCCGATCACTTCTTTTTTTTTTTTTAGCAGCCTATTAGCGAGAATTGTGAAAAAAAGTGGGTTGCGAGAATTGAGGAAACCTTGATGTAGGGTGATGGGTAATGGGTGAGTGAATGGGTGGGGTGATGGGTAATGGGTGTGGGGTGATTGGTGAGTGAATGGGTGGGGGGTGATGGGTGATGGGTGAGGGAATAGGTGTGTGGTGATGGGTAATGGGTGAGTGAATGGGTGTGTGGTGATGGGTAATGGGTGAGTGAATGGGTGGGGGGTGATGGGTAATGGGTGAGTGAATGGGTTGAGGGTGATGTGAATGGGTTGGCGTTAATACATACATTTCTACATCCATGAAGTTAGAAGGGGCTATCTGGAGAGTCTGTGTTTGGTGGGCCGAAGGCCCACCAATAGCCCTCCGCAGGAGCTAGCCAAAAAGTCCGCCCGGAGGGCGGCTTTGCGGCTAGTAGTTCATATATACCACGTATGTATCACATAATGTCATAATAAGTCAATTTCAAGTGTGATAAGTTGGCATAGTAAAGTTTTCTAAATGAGCACGAGTGGCAGCAGCGCCCTCGCGTCCCGGTAACCATGGTAACGGGCGGCCATGATGGATTTGTACCCTTTCTATCTGTATCCTTGTGTAGGATGTCCTTTGTCCCTCGGTAATGACTTATGCGCATCCCCCGTCCCAACGAGCCTATACATGAAGGTTGCCACGTATATAAAGCATATCCCATACCAATCTCAAATCAATAGCTACCATAGAACAGGAGTAAATAAGGTCTAAAGTCGCGGCGAAAAAAGTGGATAAGCTCGCGCCTCTAATCCCCCCTCCCCTACCCGCACGGCGTGCCCATGCAGTTGCCGGGTACCGCCACTGTTGCCCCACATATCAAGCAGTGTCCCATACCATTTTCAGGCCATTCCCTACCATAGAGGCCGCGTACCAGATTTTTACATGGCGGACGCACAGGGTGCGTCGCTGGGACTGGGCGTTGCATACATACTGGACGCATCACGTGCGTCGCTGGTATCCAGCAGGTTAAGGAGTGATTATTTAGTGATTTTACTTGGGGATTTAAGGGGGTGATAATAAGGGGATTGTACTTAAAGCCTATTTTGGTAAATGTTTACACTAGTACCAGAATTCTCTTCACAATTGGGAGTACGGTTTCCGTTTACCTTAATGGATTCTGTGAAACTCTCTCTATGAGCTTCTGCTGCAAATAATGATTAACTAACCTAACCCCACCTTTTGACTCACTAACCTAACCTAATATAACCTAATCCCATGTTTTAACCTCTCAACTAAAGTCAAATCCTCATAATAAAAAGTGTCCGCGGCAAGGAAAGAACAGAGGCGATGCAGGTCACAAGAGGAAGAAGAGTGAGGCGCATGTAAACACTTGTCTCACACCTCCACATAGACAACATTTCATATCTCCAAAAATATTTACTTGCGGCGGAAGCTTATAGAGATAATGTTTCCTAGAATTTAATAAGGTAAACAGAAATCTTACTCCCAATTATGTAGGGAATTCTGGTCCTAGTGTAAAATAATACTTGGTAAATTTTTACACTAGGACCAAAATCCCCTACACAGTTGGGAGAATGGTTTCTGTTCACCTTAAGAGATTCTAAGAAACATTCCTTCTAAGAGCTTCCGTCGCAAATCACTACTTTCGGAGATATAAGATATTTTTAATAGGAAGGAGTGTATAGTAGATATAAGAACATAAGAAAATAAGGAAGCTACAAGAGGCCGCGAGGCCTACACGTGGTAGTTCCTGTCACCTAACACTACCTACATCCACCTTCCATCCCCATCCATGAACTAAACTTGTCCAGCCCCTCTTTAAAGCTCCCCAATGACTTCGCACTAACTACCTGTGTACTGAGTCCATTCCAATCATTCACCACCCTATTTGTGAACCAGTTTTTCCCTATTTCCTTTCTAAATCTACGCCCTTCCAGCTTGAATCCATTACTTCCTGTTCTACCCTGGTTAAAAGCCATAAGAACTTTTCCTACCTCTCCTTTATTAAATCCCCTCATCCACTTAAAAACTTCTATCAGATCGCCCCTTACTCTGTGTCTCTCGAGTGAGTGTAACTTTAATAACTTCAATCTCTTCTCATAACTAAAGTTACGCATCCCTTGTATCATTTTGGTCATCCTTCTCTGCACTGATCCTAACAAGGCTATATCCATCCTGTAATATGGAGACCAAAACTGAACCGCATAGTCTAGGTGAGGTCTGACTAGAGCCAGATAAAGCTTTAGAATAACTTCCGCACTTCTAATTTTAACACTTCTGGTAATGAATCCTAACACTCTATTATCTTTATTTCTAGCTTCAATACCTTGTTTCCTAGGTCGGAGGTCTGGGCTCACCCTCACTCCAAGATCTTTTTCACCTTCTGATCTTTTCAGCGACACATTGCGTATGGTGTATCTATTACCAGGGTCCTTTCTATCAACATTCATAACGCTGCACTTATCAATATTAAATTCCATCTGCCATCTGACTGCCCACTCATTACGTTTATCTAAGTCTCCCTGCAATATGTTTACATCAGACTGTGATCCAATAATCTTACCTACCTTAGTATCATCAGCAAACTTGCTGATATCACTATTAATACCACTATCCAAGTCGGTGATGTAAATAAAAAATAGTAATGGACCCAAAACAGACCCTTGTGGAACTCCACTTGTCCTTTTTTTACGTTACGTTTGTTCTTCCCTTCCCTTGATATGAAAATCAAACTAACCTAACCCCACCTTTTGACTCGATAAACTTACCTAACCTAACCTAACCTAATCCCACACTTTAACCTCCTAACTAAAGCCAAATCTGCATTAAAAAAGTGTCCGCGGCAAGGAAAGAACAGAGGCGATGCAGGTGACAAGAGGAAGAAGAGTGGGCGCAGATAAACACTTGGTCTTTCGCCTCCCTATAAACAAAATATCATATCTCCAAAAGTAATGATTTGCGACGGAAGCTCATTGAGAGAATGTTTCCTAGAATCCAATAAGGTAAACAGAAACCATACTCTCAATTGTGTAGGGAGTTTTGGTCCTACAGTAAAATAATACCTAATACCTATATGGCTTAACGAGCTACAAAATGTTACCGCCAACGCACAGACAGGTTATAAGTCCTCGCTGAGCGGGCTTTTTGTTACCTCTTTTTTTTTTCCTTGTCCAGTCCTATAAAAAAATAACAAGAGAAAAAAAGCTACTTATGCATAATCATTAGTTTATCCTGAAGGTTTGCCGTTGTCTTAGCGCATCGATATAAGACAAGAGAAAAATAAACAATGATAATAAAAACACTGACCTGAGCCTCACGCCCCCACACCGAACAACATTTATCCTGGAAACGCGAAGGCTGGCTGGGAGCAACCTACAACCTGGATTTTCGTCAGGGCAGAAAACATTTTACTCTAAATCGCAGAAAATCAGGGTAATCCACCTTAAGCGTGAGGCGGCGGCGGGCAGGGCGGCGAGGATGGGATGGGGAAGGGAAGTTGTTGGAAGAGGGAAGGGAAGGAGAAGGTAGAGGAAAGGGGTAAGGCTAAGGTAAGGGGAGGGTTGAAAGAGGAGTGTTTGGGTAGGAGAAAGAGAAGGCGGAGAGGAGGAGTGTTTAGCTAAAAGAAAGGGAAGGAGGAAGAAGAATGGTCGGCTTGGAGAAGGAAAAGGGGAAGAGGAGTGTTTGGGTAAGGGAAAAGGAAGGAGGAAGGGAAGCGGTCGACTTGGAGAAGGCAAATGGGAACACGCCACGCCTCGCCAAACACACGAGGCATCCTTCCTGTGTGCCAAGGATCAAGGCAGGCACTAACCCTAACCCTGATTCTTCCTCCAAAAGGCGCCATCCTGCACTGCCTGTATGCGGGCCTCCTCCTCCTCCTCCTCCTCCTCCTCCTTCCCCTGCCTCCTGCTTCCTCCTCCTCCTGCCTCCTGCTTCCTCCTCTTCCTCCTCCACCTCTTCCTCCTCCTTCCTGCCTCCTTCTTCTTCTTCACCAATCATAGACTAGATTTTAATCTCGAGGCAGATTCGGACACTACGAAGCACTATAAGGGAGGCGGTGGCCGAGTGGTTAGCGTCTTGGAGTGCTGAACTCAACGTCCCGAGTTCGAATCCTGCCGGGGGCAACTCTTTCAAGAGCCTGGTAGGGGAGCAGAAGGTCCCGAGTTCAAGTCTCACCAAGGAGCAACTGTCAAATCTATCGTCGAGTGATCGAAGCAACCCACAGGCAGCGTATACCTGTCTGCCGATTGCGAGTGTGACGGTGGACTCTAGGGGTTGCATGCCCCTAAAACTGAAGACCAGGGGCTACATTCAGAGAGGCTAACTTCCGGTCTTCACGACCTAGCGACTTCCAACAGCTGTTTTGGGCAACTTTTGGCATTCTGCGGGCAGATTGATGACGTACTTAAAGACGTTGAGCTGTCAAAAACAGACAACTGCCTCCAAGCAGTTGTAGAGCACGCAATATACATAAAAATACTCATAAATTGAGTATATATGATGTTTTCTGACTCAAGAACTGAACAGGGCAAGTATACAAATGAAATTAGGCCATAAAACTATCTCCTACACTCATGGTGAGTTTATTATGGGGTGATGGGCCGAGTGGTGAACGGCGGCACCTCACCGAGACCCTGACCGAGACCACCTCGCTTCACCACCCCGGCGGGTAGCTGCCACTAACCGCCACGCATCAGACTGAAGGTATAATGGCTCCCTTTTCCTTAATAAAACCCCAAGCCCTTGTCCATCCACCCGTAATGGGTATCTCCTTCTCCTTCTCCTCCTAGCCTTTTCTTGTAGCAGTTGGTGGTAGTTGTGGTAGTGGCAGCGGTGATAGTGGTAGTGGTGGCAGCAGTAATAAAATATAAGCCGTGTAAGACACATTTCAGCAAGTGTTATTGGAGTGGTCTTCGTACTAAGACGATGCTTGGACGACAAAAACACGGCTTATATTTTATTACTGCTGCTTCTGCTGCTGCTATTGCTGCTGCTGCTACTGCAACTGCTGCCGGCTGCTGTGGGAAGGGGTTGGGAGGAGGAAGAGGGGGAGGAGAAGGAGAGGGAGAACCCAGGAGGTGGAGGAGGAGGAGGAAGAAGTACCTTTTCTTATAGCAGTTGGTGGTGGTTGTAGTGGTGGCAGCGGTGATGGTAGTGGTGGTGGCAGCAGTAATAAAATATAAGCCGTGTAACACACATTTCAGCAAGTGTTATTGGAGTAGTCTTCGTATAAGAAAAGGTTAGGAGGAGGAAGAGGAGGAGGAGAAGCTAGGAGGTGGAGGAGGAGGAGGAGGAAGAAGGGTGGAGCATTTTGGTGTGGATGATGAATTTGTTTATAAACACAGCTGAGAGCGTGGAAGCCTTGTGATTGGCTGAAACTTTTTGAGAAATACTATGTGATTCGCTGGCGAGGCTGTGACGTAATTGTACTCGCTCAGCCAATCAGCTATCGAAGCCCATAGTGACACCGTAGCGCCACTCCCATATCTCGTACCAGAATCCCCGCGACTTCCGGGTTGTACAAATAGAGGAAGTTAGTTAAGCTAGACACCGTGCCCTTTAACTCTCTCTGAATGTCTGCCCAGAACATCACAGAAAATGGGATCTTCACCTGAGACCACAGGTGTCACTATAAAAATCCAGCCTGCGCCATCAACGGGCGAGATCGACCAACATCAAGACTCTCCATATGCCTACAGACTACATAGGCTACAACGTAAAAAAAAAAAAAAAAAAAAAAAAAAAAAAATATTAACACCTATGTGGCAATAATTATCTTGTTATGATGGTTACTAAAGAAGACCTTGAGTGTTACGTTTGTTTTATTGACGATAATGATGGTAAATGAATGAATTTTGATACGTTAAGACTCATATTTAAGGGAGAACTGAAGCAATGAACTACAAAACAAAGCAAAATTCGAGACAGGGAGCCGGGGAAGACCAGGAAAAGAAAAAATGTAAGAAAAGACGGAATAAAGGGAAAATGTCAGCAATCTCAGTGGGAGTCTCGCACAACCACATCCTTAGCACGGCGAGGAGGCAAGGTCCATGGGGAAGGGGAAGCCTGTTTATCAGATCGAGTACAAATTACAACGTGGCGGCCTGAACGATGGTGCTCTGATACCCCCTCCTGCCCTCCCTTCAACACCCCAACCCCCTCCTGCCTTTCCCTCTACACCCCTTACCCCCCCTGTCCCCCATCTTCACCCCTTACCCCTTAAACAGGGGCGTATCCAGGGAAAATTGCGCCTAGGGCAAGCACTGGAATTGCGCCCCTGGTGGTGGGGGTGAAGGGAGACTGTGCAGCTGGGGTCAGACATTTGCAATGTGACAATTTAGGAGTATTTGAAGAATATTCAAGCTATTTTGGTGATATTTATTTGGCGAGGAAGACTTGGCCCCTTCAGTGGCACCGGGGCACGTGCCCTGCTGCACACCTGATCGCCATGCGGCTAACACTACCCCTATGAGTGCTTGATAACCCCGTCCTTCTCCCTCTCCCCACTACTGAACATTTTCCATGCCTTCCCTTGTCTTTGCAAATGATTCTCCCTCTCTTCCCCTCCCTTAAGCCATAAACTCGGCACCCCTTCCACTCACCCAAACACTCCCTTTCTCCTACTCTTCCATCAGTCACTCCCTTCCTCCTCCCCTTCCCTTAGGTTAACCACTTCCTGTTCCTCCCTCCTTCTACCTCCTCATCCCTCAGGCGACCCTTTCCCCCTCTTTCTCTCCCTCATGCTTTCCGTCTTTCCCTCTGCCTCCACCCACTCCAGTTCTCCCTACTCTTCTCCTCTCCCATCTCGCACAACTACCCTTCCAATTCCCACATTGCTCTCTTTTACCCCTTCCATATATCCCCATTCCATCCACACCTCCTTTCCTGACATCATCTCTCTCTCTCTCTCTCTCTCTCTCTCTCTCTCTCTCTCTCTCATCTCTCTCTCTCTCCTCTCTCTTCCCTTCTCTCTCCTCATGTCTTTCCCTTTCTTGCTTTCCGCCGCGCTGCATCTGATAAGAAACGTCTTGAGGAGAGAGAGCAGAGAGTACAGAGGAGAACGAGATCAGAGAGAGACACGCGTTCGAGAGCCCGAATGCAAGAGCATTCTTGTTCATGAGGGAGAAAGGGATAGCTCATCTCTCACTCGTCTTCTCTTCTCTTATAACTTTTTTATTTTCTCCTCCTCTCTTCTCCTTCCTCTTCCTTCTTGCCCCCTAGCGGGAAAATGCTTGTTTATATTCTCTTGTTGTGCGCTGATTGAGTAGTGTGGGTGTGTGGTGTGTGTGTGTGTGGGTGGGGGGTGTGGGGGGGGTGGGGGTGGTTGGTGTTTTGTTGTTTGGTGGGTGGTGCTCTCTTTGTTCTGTGTTTTTCTTGTATTGTATGGTTGTGGTGTATTCTCTCCTGTGTGTCTGGCCTTCTTCCTGCTTTGAGTACCGATGCTGCGGAAAAATGCTGTTTAAGAGTCTCTGTGTGATGGGTGTGTGTGTGTGTGTGTGTGTGTGTGTGTGTGTGTGTGTGTGTGTGTTGTGTGTGTGTGTGTGTTGTGTGTGTGTGTGTGTGTGTGGTGTGTGTGTGTGTGTGTGTGTGTGTGTGTGTTGTGGTGTGTGTGTGTGTGTGTGTGTGTGTGTGTGTGTGTGTGGTGTGTGTGTGTGGTGTGTGTGTGTGTGTGTGTGTGTGTGTGTGTGTGTGTGTGGTGTGTGTGTGTGTGTGTGTGTGTGTGTGTGTGTGTGTGTGTGTGTGTGTGTGTGTGTGTGTGTGTGGTGTGTGTGTGTGTGTGTGTGTGTGTGTGGTGTGTGTGTGTGTGTGTGTGTTGGTGTGTGTGTGGTGTGTGTGTGTGTGTGTGTGTGTGTGTGTGTGGTGTGTGTGTGTGTGTGTTGTGTGTGGTGTGTGTGTGTGTGTGTGTGTGTGTGTGTGGTGTGTGTGTGGTGTGTGTGTGTGTGTGTGTGTGTGTTGTGTTAGTTTCTCTTTTTATTCACCGATGCGAATAAGTGGTGAAAAAAATAGTTTTGAAATAAAATGTACAAAGACTTTTCGATATTATTGGTTTCATTGTCAGGCAGAAAATAAAGAAGCATTGTAGTTTTTGTTACATCTAAGAATTTTGATAATTAGGTAAACAAAATGATTCCAAATAAATAGAATATTGACATTCAATTTTTTTTCCTCATATGTTAAATTGTGTTTATGTCCTTTTTTCTATTGCACAACACTCCCAATAACTTGCCTGTCTGTCTATCTGTCTATATGTTTACCTGTCTAATATTCCACCTGCTTACTTGTCATCTATCTCTTAACTCTACCTGTCTGTCCGTTTGTCTGTGTTCCGTCTATTCTTATATAAACAACCAGACTTTTGCAAACGATCACAAAAACTTACGCGACTGTCAAAGAAAGAACACATTACGAAATACCGACACAGACACAGACACAGACACAGACACAGACACAGACACAGACACAGACACAGACACAGACACAGACACAAACAAACACACACAGACACACACACACACACACACACCACACACATATACACACACACACACACACACACACACACACACACACACATACACACACACGCACACACACACACAGATAGATAGATAGAGAGATAGTTTTATTGACCACAGCAGAACATAATACACATATACATACTTATACATGTACAGTTTTATAACTGTAGTCCAAAAAGTAAAATGAACTCAACGCTGGCAATTAGTAACTAACACTACAATATAATGCTATCCGCATTAAAATATCATTACTATTATATCATTACTATTACACAATAATCGCAGTCCATTAATATTGAATAGAATATGCACTGGCCATCAGTAATACACACTCAAGATACAGTGTACTATTTTACAGGTCACATCTAGGGTAAATCTATTTGAAAACACCTGTTCCATAAGAGTGAACTGGTATATGTCCCTGACATGTTGGTCAGTGTACACTGTTCCCCACATGTCTTTCAGTCTGCACTTGGCCACATACACACAGTCGCTCATCCAAGGGTAAGCGACCGCGACCTCTCCTATTCCACCTTCCAGTCTCACATATTAGCCAATGCCCACCTGTCCTAAGCTGTGTAAACGACAGGCGATGCTTTCATCAACTAAGTGTCTATCAAGTGTAATATTATGCACATTCAAGTAGGGTTTCATCTCTTTATATGTCACTCTTCTCGTAGAATTACTGTCTGAAACTCTCGATCTTACACATTGCATATCTACAGTACAATCTTTGACTTCACTGTCCACAAACTCCCTTATTAATCTACCGGTGACAGTGTCCATATTCATAGATAACTTCATTGCAAACGTCAGTGGGTCATCATCATAAGTTGATCGCTCTTGCACATTTTATGGAAAAACTTATGTTGCACAGAACTTACCATATCTTTTAGGGGTGGGTAACCCGATTCCACGTAACATATATCATTGCAAGTTGACCTTCGCACACCCAACAATTGCTTTTTAAACACCAGTTAAACAGTTATTCATAGGTTTTAAATCTGCCCCAAACCATGATTCAGCACCATACATAAGTGTTGACATTAATGCTGCGTCAAAAACACGTTTTTTTTACAATAAATGGCACATCATCATTTTTTTCACAAAAGAAACAAATTTTAGTACGTGTGACATTTTTAATTTGCATGTAACTTAACAGCGGAAGATGTCGACCCATCGCAGGTGAACGGCGACCCTAAATAAACATACGACTTACAAGGTTGAACACTTAAACCGTTCACTGCCAACGGGTCAGCGTCGTCACGGCTGCCATTTAACACAAAAAATTTAGTTTTAGACTGATTCACTATCATGCCGTACTCTAGACAGTACTCCTGTAATATTGATAATTTACTCAACATATTTCTCCGTGACGTGGCTAATAGTACCGTATCATCCATCATGACAAGAACGTGCAACCACTTCGAAATCCATCATAACCACTGCCCTGTTTAATGAGGCGTATTAAATCATTAACAAAAATTACAAACAAAACGCAGGACGTTGGCGAGCCTTGTTTTACCCCTAATGCGATAGTTACCAAAGCGGCTCCAATCCAAACTTTCTGTTAAACTATACATGGCAACCATAGCAGATATCATTACTGAGCCACATCCTAAACGCCTCAACACACGGATAATAAATGTCTTGGTACTCTATCATATGCTTGCTTAAAGTCTATAAATGTTACAAAAAGAGTAAGTTTCTCTCTCCTGGCCATATCACACAACAAGCGTAGACAAACAATCTGTTCAAGACATCCCCTAGTCTTCTGTGCCCCGGCCTGTTCTCTAAATGGTTCTAAACCAGAGGACAAGTCGCGAACACAACACCATATCGTATAATTTAGCAATACTGTTGGTACATTTATCCCTCTGTAATTCCTCACATCTGCCTTATTGCCCTTCTTAAATATAGTGAACAGTTTTGCTCTAGACCAGCCTTGAGGATATGTGCCAGAAGAAAATACAGAGTTGAAAATATTTGTAAGTAACATGATCCACTGGGCAGGTAAGAACTTTAAAATGCCTGGCGGATGGCGTCACAACAGCGCCACACGCACACGCACATGCGCACATACACAAACCACAACACACACACACACACACACACACCCACACAGCAACAAAACACACACACACATACACACACACACACACACAACACCACACACACACACACACACACACACACACACACACAACATCCACAGACGCACACACAGACGCACACACACACACACACACACACACACACACACACACACACCACACACACAACACACACACACACACAACCCCACACACACACACCACACACACGCACAGCCCAGACCAGACACGGGGACAACACACACACACACCACACCACACACGTAATCCCCAGCCATTTAGCCATCTATCAGCCACCAGCCAGGACAAAAAACCCTTTTCAAAACCAACAATTTTACACTGCCCTTTTTTTTCCTGTTTGAAAAAATATGACAAATTTTTTCCTTTTTTTCCTTCTTCTTCCCCCCCTCCCTCCCTCCCTTCCTTTCCTCCTTTTCCCTTCCCTCCTTTTTTTTTCCCTTCATTTTTCCTTCCTTCCTTTCCTCCATTCCTTTTACTTCCCCCCCTTAATTCCAATCCCCCCCTTCCTCCCTCTTTCCTTCCCTCCCTCCTTTCCCTTTCCTTTCCCTTTTTCCCTTCTTTCCCCCCCCTTCCCTCCACCTTTTTTTCCTTCCCTCCCCCCCTCTCCCCCCCCCTTTTTCCTGCCCCCCTTGTCACGTATGTTTTCAGGGAAAACAAATAATGAAAAAATGTTCCCACATATATTTTTGAGAACCCTTTTGTTTAAAAAGACAAAAAACACTTTTAAAAAAGGGGGCAAAGGGAAAAAAAAGACGATTTGTTTCTAATTGAGGACAAAATTCATTGGTTCAACCCCTTTGGGTTCAAAGAATGAGGGAAAAAAGTAAATTTTACGTGTGTGTGTGTGTGTGTGTGGTGTGTTTGGGGTGTGTGTGTGGGGTTGTGTGTGTGTGTTGTGTGTGTATGTGTTGTGGGGTGTGTGGGGTGTTTTAATCTAGTTTATTCATTATTTGATTTTCAGGGCCAGAGAATGCTTTTTGGGCCCCGTCTCCAAAAAAAATTTTTTATATTCACCTTAGTGTTTGTGTTGGCCGGGCCCCCAACCCGGAGAGCAGGCAAAACCACGGCTAACCCCCGGGTCCCCTTTCATGCTGGTGGACATGGCTGGGGTTTTTTTTTTAAGGAAAAAACCCATCTTTTTCCCGTTCCGCCCGGGGATCGCCCCGGGATTTCCCGGTGTGACAGCGTGTTCCCTCTACACCACGGATACCCCAAACGGGGTGTGTGTGGGTGTGGTGGGTGTGTTGTGTTTTGTGGTGTGTAAACAAGTGGCATATTTTTTCCTTTCTTTCATTGAATTTTTCATAGTTAATGTGTTTCCCTTTTTTATTCCCCCCCCCTACACAACGACTAATCCCTTATTAACATTATTTTGGGTTTTGCTTAAATATTTTCATTTATGTTTTCCTATGTATTTTATCACCCTTGCCCTAACGAAAAAAAAAAAGAATAAATGGAAGAGAGAGAGAAAAGGAGAGAGAGAGAGAGAGAGAGAGAGAGAGAGAGAGAAGAGAGAGAGAGAGAGAGAGAGAGAGAGAGAGAGAGAGAGAGAGAGAGAGAGGAAGGGGAAGAAGGGGGAGAGAGAGGAG
>JACEEZ010000009.1:0-18413 GCA_016584305.1 Chionoecetes opilio | reverse complement strand
AGCCGAAACGCCGTGTCCCCGAACGACAGTTTTTGCCGTATACAGGCATCAAATGGTGTAAAATACCAAAGTCCCCGGAAAATACCCCCGGTGACACGGCCCTTTAGTTTACCTAAATAACTCACAAAATTTGGTTTTAAAGTAGGTAAAAAACCTATCCCCAAACTTATCGAAACTACCTACCAAAACCAAACCTAAATATAACAAAACAAAAAAAACAACCCCTAAACTAACCTAAAAAACTATTATAACAAAAAAAAAAAATTAATTTTTTTTCCAAAAATTTACTACGCACATTTACTAAGAAAAAAAATAAAAAAAATGGGTTTTATTTAACTAACAAAATTTTAAAACAATTTTTAGGTTTTCTTTTTGGGTCTTTGGTTTTTAAGAAACATTTTGGGTCCTTTTGCAAATCATTACTTTTTGGAGATAGACTTGTTTTTTTATGGGAGGAGAGGAAAAAGTTTTTACGTGCGCCCTCACTCTTTTTCCCTCTTGTGACCTGCATCCTTTTGTTCTTCCCTTGACGGGGGACATTTTTTAAAATGAGGATTTGGCTTAGTTGGGAAAATTTAAAAAACGTGGGTTTTAGGTTAGGTTGGTTGGGTTACGAGTCAAAAAAGGTGGGGTTAGGTTTTTATTTTTATTCTTATACATTTTCCTACTTTAACATTTTATGTCCCCCGAAAGTACTAAATCACGGAAATCGTTTGATATTTTTCTTAAATACAAAAAAGAAAACAGAAACCAGCTCCAGTTGTGAAGAGATTTTTGACCCCCAGTGTAAAATTTTTTTTACCAAAAGAAGCTGAAACCCTCTGAGCCCACCAACTCTGCGGAATTTTAACCTAATAAACTACTAATTAGTTACATTTATACCCTTCGAATTGCAAAAAAAGACAACAATTTGGGGGGTAATAATAGACAAAGAACTTCGCGGTCGTTTTCAGAGACACCGAAAAATTTTTGTATGGCCTACAATAGGGATTTTTTAAAGAGATAGTTTTTTTTTCTGTAAACCGTATTTAAAAAATAATAATAATAAAATTTCATCACCGAAATTTTAGGTCGCCGTTTCCAATAAAAACACTATCTCCATCAGTAAAAACACTAAAATTGGCCCGGGGGAAAAAAAGTCAGGGGCTCAGATAACAGGGAAGTAATTGAAAGAAATAGCAAACCTAACCTTTTAGGTTTTAAAAAAACTAACCTAAAACCCTTAACCCAAAGTATATCTAACCTAACCTTATTGTTTTAAGAAAACCCAACCTATCCTTAAACCCCTAAATATCCTAACTTAACCTTATAGGTTTTAATGAAATGTAACCTAACCTTAACCACAAAGTATACCTAACCTTAACCATGCATAAAATTCGGTAATGAAATATATATATATATATATATATATATATTATATATATATATATATATATATATATATATATATATACTTGTTTAAATGAGTTTCCGGAAAAAAAGAACAAATAAATAAATAAGACCGCGAAGTTCTCGTCCATTATAACCATCAAATTTAACATAACAAACTCACCTTTGTAGTTGATTTGATACTCTTCCAGCGGCGGCTGTTGCCTCCTAGGAGGAAAATATGGTGTTAAGAGCCACGCATGCAAGGACAGCCGGAGTCACCAAGAAGATGGCACTATGCCACGCTCAGAGTTGTTGAGGCCGCTTTCACTGAGGATGCGGGCTGTCATGGGTAGACAGACCCAGGCCACTGTGCCATATCAATCAGAGGGTACATCACAATCATCACACACCCAAGTCATCACCTTCAAATAACTGCATCCGTCCAGTGGAGTAATAACATAAACGTAGAGTAACCACAACTTTCAACAGTGTAGAGATAGCATGGTTCCTCCTGGTGCCACTTGCAATCTTATCTTTCACAAGGTCCGTGATGAATTAAATCCCTGCTTGGTCGAACCAGGCTGTAGCCTACCTCTCCAACAGTTGTCTGTCACTGTACTCGATCGCGACTTGCACGGAAAAATCCTTCCTCGCCTCCTCACCCTCTGACCTCGTCTTCCCTCCGCCAAATCTCGCTTTTTTTATGTTTCCGCGGCCTCATCAGGGTAGGAAACACATAATAAGATACTCAGTAAGGCTATATATACGCCTAATAAGCTAAAAAAAACGTATGTTTACCTTACTCATAGCTACTCATAAGAGTCTTAGGAGCCGCTAGGGGACAGTTCCACCACTCTTAGCGTTTTCGGTAAATCATAGAAACTCACAGCAACTCCTAGCAACTCACAGCAACACCCGAGCAACTCTTAGGAACTCTTAAGCTTAGGAGTTGCTAGGAGTTGCTGAGAAGCTTTATAAATACCTGTCCATATGTTTGGAGGCTTACTAGATGAAACAGTACAGTATGTTCATGCGTGCGGCGAGGACATTGAGATCATGGAAAGTTTTACATACCTTGGTAGCGCAGCCCATATTGACGGTGGGTGACGTCAAGAAGTCTTACGGCGTATTGTCATAGCCCACGGTGTTATGGACTCGTTTCAGCAGGGGTATTTGGCGTTGTCGGTACCTGTGCAGGAGGCAAATATCCGGTTTTCAAGTCGCTTGTGATCCCTGTTTTAGTTTATGTTGTGAGACATGAACACAAAATAGCGACTTGAGAGACGAATCGATGCCTTTGGTAATAAAGCCTGGTTCACACAAACAAATGGCAAATGTCGGCAAACATAAACTGGATGACTCTACGGGGAGTCATCTCAGCCTATTTTTCCCGAAAAAAACTGCACCGCACGATCGGTCTTTATTGCTGAGTTGCCCATAATTTTGCGAGTCAAATTCAAACAAAAAGCAGAAGCCCGCACCACCCTCTTCCCTTCACCCCAATTTTTGGTATAATTTCGGATGGGACAAAAAAATTGCAACATTAACGTATTTTACATCATCGTGAAGATCTTTCATCCTTACTTTGAATCCCAATTTCCCATGCCAATGGCGATACTATAATACCCAAAATGCTCCGTTTTAGCTACAGCCAGAAACGGTTGTTAGGTTAAATCAGACTATGTTAGGTTAGACGTGGGATCTGATTCGATGATATCAAGGAAAAAATTACGATTCATGGTCGAAGTACAGTGTACACTGTAAACATGTTGATAGGGGGGTACGCGGGAAAAAATAACCAGCATTTGTTTCCCGGAACGAATTGCGTGTGTTACGTAATATTAGCACTCGGTCGCTAAAGGCCGACTTCCCGCGCTACTAAGCGACCTTTGACATTTATCATTCCGACATTTGCCCAGTGGAACCAGGCTTCAGTGTCTTCGCAGACTTATGGGGTATCGCTGGGATGATCACTTGTCAAATTACCGATTGCAACGGGGAGACTGAATCGAGGTCTATTACCTGCATAGTCCGTCAGCGCCAACTTCGGCTATATGGGCATGTGGCACGCTACCCTGAAACCGACCCTTTCCCCATGGGGTTTGTATCTGTATAAGACAATCCCGGGGTGGAGTAGGCCAAGGGGACGCCCCCAAGGCTCGGAGCTGAGGCAAGTTGATGTTTCTTGTCACAGTTGTTGTGACATGCTGCTTGGTATGGGAAAGGAGCCTGCATGGGACTCGCGCGTGGTGCCCCCGGGAGTGGCGTCGTAGGGTGGGCAAGGCGGCGCGCCCCCCGGCGTATGCCCCCAATGGGTTGTTTTAAATATATATGTATTATATATCTATATATATATCTATATATATATCTATATATATATCTATATATTACATATATACATATATAAATATATATATAATATATATATATTTATATATATATATAATATATATATATATCTCATATATACGAATATATATATTTTATATATATATTATATCTATAGAAAAATATATATAATATAAATAATAATAAATATATATATTATATATATTATAATATATATATAATATATATATATATATATATATATAATATATAATATATATTATATATATATATATAATATATTATATGTGCATGCCTAGAAGGTGCGTTGAATATACTGGTTTGGGCCTGGAGATGGAGGAGTCCGCTAAACTTCAATGCCAACTCACATCCTGTCTTAGCGATAACAAATCCTATCTTGTCCTCTCCTACGCTCCCACGATAACATATAACGTCATGTACTCATGATATAGCTGAATCCTATAGCAAATATGCAGGAGGCTTTTGATGTACCATTATGTCTCTGTACAGAGTAGATATTAAACCCTCTGTTAGTTAGGATCTTGTGGATTTTACTGTGGATATAATGTATATGGATTGATCAGTGCTATGAGCGGGAAGATAAGGTGTTGAACACGCCATTTTTGGGGATCGTGAGGTCAGTGCCGCAATCAACAATAATTCACTGGGGAACAATTTGAAGAAAAAAAAATTGTTGAGTTAGATTTTTGAGCTTATTTAGACTAAAATTGGCATGCTGATTCCAAATCTGTAGTCAGTTTTTTTCTAGCACGTCAAGTTTTTTCTCCACAGCTTACCCCTCCAGATAAGCAAAATTCCACTTGTGAGCCTCATTCAGCCTCATTCAGCTGAAATTCCAGTGCCAGTTTTCGAACAACTACCTCCTCTAGAAGATCTGAGTGATGTTGAAGAACGCAGTGACAGCAATGATGCAGATTTTGACATTCACGAGGATTCAGTTCGTAGGGGATTTGATCAGCACGAGTTGAATGATTTAGCACGTGATTTGGGCCTATCCAAAAAAGCTTCAGAAATACTAGCATCAAGACTGAACGAGAAAAACATACTTGAACAAGGAGTGAAGGTATCATACTTTCGAACCAGAGAAAGTACATTTCTGCAGTACTTTCGAAGTGCCAGCGGTTTTGTGTTTTGCCATAACATTCCTGGTTTACTGAAGGAATTAGGGCTTTCAATCTACAATCCAAATGAATGGCGATTGTTTATTGATAGCTCAAAGCGGACCTTGAAGTGTGTCCTTCTACACAATGGCAATTTGTTTGGCGCAGTCCCTATTGGGCATTCGGTCTGTCTTCGTGAAGAATATGGAGATGTAAAGAGAGTCATTGAGTTATTGCAATATGACAAACACAATTGGATCATCTGTGTTGACCTTAAAATGGTGTCCTTCCTTCTTGGTCAACAACGTGGATACACAAAGTATCCCTGCTTTCTCTGTATGTGGGATAGCAGAGCTCGAGAGAAGCATTGGGTTCAGACGAATTGGCCTCCGAGATCTGATCTTAAACCTGGAGATCCTAACATTGTACATGAACCACTTGTTGACAGGAAGAAAATAATATTTACCACCTCTGCACATAAAACTAGGTCTCATGAAACAATTTGTAAAAGCATTGTCAACTGATGGCGACTGTTTGAAGTACATCATCTTGGCATTTCCTGGACTGTCAATTGAAAAAATCAAGGCCGGTGTGTTTGATGGTCCACAAATTCGACAGCTCATCAAAGATGAACATTTCAACGGTACTATGTCAGACCTTGAAAAGAATGCTTGGCTATCATTCAAAGACGTCGTCAAGAACTTTCTTGGAAATACACGTGCAAGTAATTACACAGAAATTGTTCAGAAACTATTGGAGAGCTACAAAGCGCTTGGTTGCAACATGAGTATTAAAGTACATTTTTTGCATAGCCATCTTGCCAACTTTCCGGAAAATCTTGGTGCTGCTAGCGACGAGCAAGGTGAACGATTTCACCAAGATTTGAAGGTTATGGAAGAACGTTACCAGGGTAGATGGGATGTGCATATGATGGCTGACTATTGTTGGAGCATCAAACGCGATAGTCCTCAAGTTGAACACTCCAGACAAAGCTACAAACGTAAATTTTTACCTTAACCTGCACACAATTATAGCCTTATCCTTTCTAAAAACATGATAATGTTAAATAAACATTCTATTCATGCCTATTTCTTTCATTTTTCATTGTATGTTAACATTTGCAACTTTTTATAAAATAAGCACTGTTACTGTTATGTACAGTATTTTTCATATTTTTTAAGAAAACGAAAATCCTACAGTTCAAAAACTTGACGTGATAGAGAAAAACTGAGATCAGTTTTGGATTCAGCACCCAAAAATTACTTAATAACAAGTGTCACACCTAACTCAACAAAAATTTGTTCCCCAGTGTAATCAATATTCCTATGACTGTGAATACCCACACTGTGGGTATAAGGTCACACTCCTACTTTTCTCGAAATCTTCGTTCACTTAATCAGTGCTTGTTCCACAATACATAGTCTGTTTCATTCACTTCACGTGCATTGCTCGTTCATTAGGTAAGGCTTTAGAGCACCGTTTTACTTATCATTGTTTGTATTTCACTGCTGCCATACCATTCTATATATCACCAATACAAAAAAAACTATATCGTTTCTATATTGTTCTAAATTAAAGGTAACATGGTTTACCCCAGCTTTTCTATAAAAAAATGTTTGCTATCAACGAAAAGATTTACCTCACTTTCTTTTGTATCGTCTTTTTTTCGGAAAACGTCACCTTTTATTTGTATTGATTTTGTTACTCTGCTCTAATTCAAGACAAGATTTGATGTTAGTTACTTCTATCATATATATATATATATATATATATATATATAATATATATATATATATATATATATATATATATATATATATATCCTATATATGTATATATATGTATGTATATATAGATTAGATATATATGTATATATACATATATATACAAATATATATATATATATATATATATATATATATATTTTATATATATATATATATATATATAATATATATATATATATATATATATATATGTATATGTATATATGTGACCCAAAATGCTCACGACAAACCTTATATATATATATACTAGCCGCAAAGCCGCCCTCTGGGCGGACTTTTTGGCTAGCTCCTGTGGAGGGCAATATGTGGCCTTCGGCCACCACCTGTGTTTGGTGGGCCAAGTCCCACCAAACACAGACTCTCCAGATAGCCCCTTCTAACTTTTCTGAAATCATGGATGTTGAAATGTCTATTAACGCCAACCCATTCACTCACCCCCAACCCATTCACTCACCCATTACCCATCACCCCCCACCCATTACCCATCACCCCCCAAACCCATTCACTCACCCATTACCCATCACCACACACCCATTCACTCCCCCATTCCCCATCACCCCACACCTATTCCTTCACCCATCACCCCCCCCCCATTCACTCACCCACCCCCCCACACCCATTCCCCCATAAACCCCACCCATTCACTTCACCCATTACCAATCACCCTACATCAAGGTTTCCTCAATTTCGCAACCCACATTTTTTTCTCAAAATTTCTCGGTAATAGGGGCTAAAAAAAAGAAACAAAAAAGTGATCGGATCATCTCATAAGTGGCTTAAAAACCTTCCCCTGGTCGAGCTGGTTCCAAAACTGTGCCATATGATGGGATTCCGGCACGGGGGGCGGCACCCATCGCGGACAGACAAAACAGAACGGGACACCCCACACACACTTTCGCTTATATATATAGATATGTATATATATATATATATATATATATATATATATATATATATATATATATATATTATATATATATATATATATATATATATATATATAGAGAGAGAGAGAGGGGGAGAGAGAGAGAGAGAGAGAGAAGAGAGAGAGATAAGATAAGTTTTTCATCCTATCTAGACATTTTGCAAGTACCAACTACAAGGTTATTGACTATACAAAGCCCCGGGCCACGTCAGCATGAACTAGGCGGACTCGAACCGCTGACCGAATGCGCAGGGACGCTACACATTGCAAGCTCACGTCTCTACCAACCTTGCCACCCTGACGGGCAAGAGAGAGAGAGAGAGAGAGAGAGAGAGAGAGTGAGAGAGAGAGAGAGTATATATACGGGCAGGAGAGCTTGGCCTCTAGCTTGGGCTTTTACGGAGAAGGAGGTTGCTGGTGTTCTTGTTTTTATAATAAATTTGTAGTTTTATTCTCCTCTCTGGGTCTGTAGGTTTCACATTACGGTTGACGATTTGTGATATTATTCTTTCTTCTTCCTGGTGAGCGGTGGAGAAGAAAGCCCGGTAGACAGACGAAGGAGACAAAACAAAAGTCCCATGTCGTATATAGGATCACATGCAAAATAGTCCATGAGCCAAGACCCGAATTTTGGGATATCGGTACCACCCGGGGTGACTAATTCTCTTAGGTGTTTTTAGCTTGCTACATGTCTCTAGTTTATGTTTTGATAGATAGCCCTTGCACACTGGTAGCTTAATGGTCGTTATCACTTCTTGAATAGACACCCCCTACCGAAAATTCAGAATTTTTTTTTAAAATGTCAAATTTGGGGACGGGGAATGCCTAAATGTCAAAAAAATGAATTAGTAATTGTCACATTTAATACAAGTCCTGTAAATACACACTAAGCATGCCATGGGCTTGTACTTACTATTATGGCCAATTAATCCTCCTCAATATCATCTACGTCAGACTCGGAATCTGACTGTTGTGCTACCGGCTCTTCTTCAATAGCTTGTTCTGGCCATGTCTGTAACCTGCACATGTCCGTACCTTCAGGCCATTGCTGAGGCAAGTGCACTTAGGGAGTTCGCATGACCGCACACACTTGCAGGACAGTAGCTGCATAACAGCATCTGGTGCGGTGAGCCTCGATCCAGTTGACAGCAAGCTTGCCGTCCCATCTGTCATCCAGCCCAGTCTGTTGGGTTCGCAACAAATGGCTGGCTCTGGCAGACTTCTCCTCCAGATCGCAGCCTGGTAGTTTGACGTAGTGCATGCATGAAGAGGCAGTCCTCACAAGGAGGGAGTTGATTTGACTCCACCTCCACCGTCTCGCCCCAGAAACAGCTAAATACCGAAGCTTGTTCACCTCAGTTGTGTGGGTAGATGGCAGGACATGTGGCAGGTGATTTCCTGTAGCTTCTCAAAGAGTTCAGGAGACATTTCCCCATGAGCGCCCAAGTTCGTGGAAAGCATCCTGGTATGTCTTGTCCATCTTCACCTGCTTGAGTGTCGTCCATCTTCCCCCGGCCAGCCAATGCACTGACGGTATCACAGCCTGTAAGGCATGCATACCAACAATAAATCACACACGCTGCCTCCCAGTGTACGGCCCCAGTGTGGTGATATCCAGGAATCTTGTCCGGTTCTTCGTCCCGCACTTTGGAACAGGTGGGATGGGATCTTGTGGCACATCCCCCAGACAAGGACCATGACGTCTGTATCCTCTGCAGGGGATGATGACAGACTTGCACCCAGATTCTGCTGCATGAAGTGCATGGAGAAGGAGGCGTGTGTCTGCTTCTTCTTGACTTGACTTAAGCTCAGGAGCCTCTTCCCACTGCTCTTTGGTGATCTTGAAGCAGAGCTGCTCACATGTGACATACAGCCCCTTTGCCCTCGAGCTTCTCCCTGTGCTGTGGTTTTTCAATTCTTCTACAGGAACTTGATGAGACTTCCCTTTGTTGGAGGAACTACGAGAACTTTCTCCATGCTGGAGTTGTCCCCAGGTTGAATTTTCCCTTGAAATGGACCCCTGTGCCTCCCACTTCTGTTGGCTCGTTCTGCATCTTTGATGGTGTCTCCTTGTAGACGTCAAACACAACATCAATGCGCCTGCTCTAGCACCCTCATGGACAACGTGACTCAGTGCTGTGCCTGCAAGCTGTGAAAAAGTGTTGTCGTTTCCCTTCAGTTTCTGGACCAGGCTCATCCCATCAATTATGGTAGCAGAGGGCTCGGGGATCACCCCCTGCAGGAGAAACATTCCTCTCCAACCCCCTTTGCTAGGGCAGCCTTGTTGGTCTTGCGGAGAGACCCATCACCGCGGGCAAGTGCCATGGCAAAGGCCCCAGGGGAGAGCCAAGACATCACTCATTTTGAGCTTTCTGTTCTCAGCAACAAGGATCTCTGGCCCAAATGGGTTTCCTGTCAGCCTTCAAGATAGCCTCTTGGCATGGCCTTGTGAGCGTGGCTTCATTCTGATGTTAGTGAACGTTCTCAGTTTCGTCTTCGTCATCGAATCATGAAACGGGTATAGTTGGCGTATCGGTCTCCAGGCGCTTCCTTGAAGGCTTGATATGCATCCTCTCCTATTCTGTGGGCCCTAGAAGGTCTTTGGCAACTTCTGGTGGTGCTGTAGTCGCAGTTGACAAACTGACAAGATCTCCTTGCTCTGCTTTTGAAGGGGTTCAACCAGCTGGTCCCCAAATCAGTTGAACTAAAGATTGGACATCGGCCTAATCTCTTCTAATCTGGGCATCTGTAGGTCTGGGTGCTGAAGTCAGTATACTTTTGGCCTACTACCATGGCCCTGAGCTGCCTAAAAGTATCTGCTGCGATACCCCGATTTTCAGGTAGTACCTGGCGACAGCTCCCCCTTTTCAGGCTAAAGCCTTTTGTGCCCCCTGGTGTCTGGGTGTCTTTGTTGATCGTCTCTTCGATGGTCTGGTCCACAGGAATCCGCCCAAAGGGATTCTTGCTACCGATCTGGACCGAAAAGCCACCTTGCATGAAGTGTTCATGGACCTCTGGGTTGTTAAAGGGCAGTCGAGACATCATGGATAGTAGTAGGTCAGGAATCGGGCATAGTTCACCTTGTCATAGGCAAAACACCACGGTATCATCTGTCGGATTGCTCCTAGGTGAAGCATCCAGTGCCTTCTCTGGGAGGTTTCGAACCAGGTCCAGCATGATCTCAACCATGTCCAGGTATGACATCCAGAATGCCTGAGAGGTTGTGTTCATTTTTTGGGGTCTCAAGATAAATTTTGGAAGAGCTTCAGGATATGTGTGCATGATTCACTCTCCATCAGCTCTTGAAAGGTTCCCTGAGACACATGCTGTGGAAGCTTTTGATGTTCTTCAGTTTTCCCATCCAGATGGTGTATGTCCCTTGAATGGTTTTCTTCTAGCCATGGAAGGAAGCCTTTCCATGCAAGCCTCATCAGTGCTTCATACACGAGCTTGTGCAGTCTCACGCTCTGTTGTCCCTCCGGCCGTCCATCCCCCCTGACACTGATCCTTTGCGATGACACCTGATTCCACACACAGATCTCTAAGACCTGCATCCTAAAACCCTCTTCCCTATGGGGGGAGAGGAGATTGCAGATTGTGTGGAAGACGCCATCCTGATGATAATGTTCTTTAACTTCTCTTGTTTCCAGAGAACTCGGGAGCTTTGTGGCATAGAGGTCTTTATCAAAACACGCACACAATCTTGTTAAGCTGTAAGGACTGCATGAGGGATGCGTTTGCTCCAAGACTTCATTAACGGTGGACATTTCTGTTGCGGGAGCATTGATAGTGGGCAGGTAGCTTACAGTGTCCTGGAAACCCCGCAAGTCTCTGCGGATTTTGATGTTGAACCCCGTCCAACTGCTGATGGACTGGTTCTCATGGTTGACATTCGAGTAAGAAGCCAGATATGGTTCTTGGTCTTTGAATCCTGGACCTCTTTGGTAGGTCGACATACGCAAGTCTCAATCTGGGTGGCCCTGCCCGCCCCCCCAACATTGTATTTGGCAGAATTGATGCGGTCAGAGTGATGCTTCTTATCTTGGACTTGGTAATCTCTGGCAGGACCTTCTCTGGCACAGAGCCTGCAAAACCCGGAACTGGACAGCAATGCCATTGACTCTGTGGAGAAGTACCTGTCCACTTAGTGTCTCTTCAAGTCGGTCGATGTTATCCCAGGGCCCGGGTTGTGAACACACCAGGGTAGGTTTGCTGGCAGTTTGGGAATGTCATCCTTTGAACATTCCAGCTTCTGGATACAAAGGGCTGTATCGATTCTCCTCAAACATTGAGTAGGACACACAGTGGCCAAGACGATTCAGAGTTTGGATCAGTTCTGTGTTTTCCGTCAAACACTTTACAGCATTGGACAGCAGTACGTGCTTGGGTGGCTTTGTCTTGCCCCTTTGGGAACAGGGAAAGACCAAGTCACTGCCGAAGATGTGGCAAGACGTTGAGTCTTTCAGAGGGAGTTTTGACACTCACACTCTCCTGTCAGCAGGGGGTGCAGGAATTTAGTGACTGCTGCAGGAATAAAATTCTGATCTGTTATCGGGAGGCCATGGCTGACTCACATCTTGTTTTTTTGATCTCATTCCTCAGCTGCATTCCTGCTTTTGGGTTTAAAATATCTTCAGAGTTTGCTGCTCTTGCTTCTTGCAGATCTTTTGTCATTTGTTTGCTTGTCGGGCAAGGTCGTCCATAGAGAGGCTGCGGGGATAGATTAGAAGCTTTCCTTTCTCATCTGGGACAAAACGTAGTGATTCCCCAAAAATCGGTTTCAATCTTTCGGCGAAAATGTTTTTTGTCGCTGGTTTCAGTTGGATAATACCACGGACATCATGGATCTCTCAAGCCTAGATGTGAGGTTTATCATAGGCAGTACCTCTGGGTTGGGGAATAATTCAGTCCTTATATACAAGAAAAGTTCCTCGAGGGCTTCTATCTCAGCCTCTTCGTAGCGTGCTCCCTCGCTTTTTTTCCTGATTTTCCCCCTGCACCGACCTGGCGGGCCCGCTGGGGGAAAAATCTTTTTTTGAAGAGTTTGTAGCACGACTTGTGGTAGTGACCCTCTGCAGCAACAAGGTCTCTGCTAAGTAAACCAAGGATTCTCTGGTTGAGTTTCCTTGTTGCTGCCTCTGCGGATCTTTCATCTGCTTTGTAGCTCAAAAACACTGGATGAGTGCTCCCTTGCTTTGCTGCTTCATGTACTTGCTTGACTTCTCGCAGAAGAGACATACTTTGGCATACACCTGCTAGTACTAGGGGCATCCCTTGATGCCTCCTCCTGGGGTCGACGCTTGCTGATTCTATCTTGACACCCTTGGCAAAAATAGAATCCAGTGACTTCTTCATTGTAAAGAGACTACGACATTTACGGTGATAATGTATGTGTGGTTTCCTCCTTCTTCAAGGCCCTTGGCTGCTTCCAGGACTGGATCATGCTGCCTGATCTCTGCAGCCCTGAGCAATGTGTTCCCGGAGTCCAAATCCTGTGGTGACACCAGAGCATCGCTTTTCATCATCAGAGCAGTGGATGATACAGTCGATCCGTGCTCTCTTCCTCGCTGATGGTTGCATCATGCCGCCGACAGTCAGCACACACCCGCCAAAAAAAATCACCATTAAACATTACATGAACAAACAAACAAAAACCCTTACATGGAAACCATTCACATATGTTTGCTCCTTCCAATAATAAATTATCCCCAAAATATCACAAAAAATCACCAAATAGAAATAAACCCCTAATATGGGGAAACTTGAAATATACATCGGGAAAAACTCTTGTAGAGAATTAAATTAGCTACAAGAGCTGTTAGAATATTTTTTTTCAATTTCTCCCATATTTAGGGATTTATTCCAGATTATGGGAAAAAAAACCCCCAAATTTTTTTTTTTTTTTAGGGTAAATCCCAAAATATGAGGAATTGAAAAAAAACCTAGGACAACTCTGGTAGAGAATCAAATTCTACATAGGGTCCAAAGTTTCGCAACGATCGTGTGATTGATTTTAAAGAAAAAGAGGGGAAAACCCCCAGCGTCACGCTGAAAATCTTTTTTTATGGGTTTGCACCCCCATTGCATCAAAAAATCAGACTAAGCTACCAGTGCGGGAAGGCTATCATATCTTAATGTATTTACAGTCACTCTATAAACATTTAGTACCATTCGTGTTTAGTCACCCCAGGTGGTACCGATATCTGGCTGGCTCATGGACTAAAAGAGGAAACTGTGAAGGGCCACCCCTCATCCTACATCGGCAGGACGACAACGAAGCTGTCCAACGTCTTACTTTCCCCTAACTTCCGGGCCCCAAAAAGTCACCTATTAGAAAAAAACACGGCATCTCATAACAAGAACATTTTTAGAAGAAAATACAGAATTGGTCGAAAATGTGTGAGATGTATTGTCATATTGACAACCTAATATATTGAAACATTATTAGGTTGGGAAATTTCCCGATTCATGATTTTTAATATTTAGTTTAAAGCTATTATGCATGCTGCTAATTTCATTTATGACTAAACGAAATATATCAATGGAAAGCTAATTAAATTCCGCTTCTATGATATTTCCATGTAAAATGTTTTCGGTCAAAATATTAAATTGCGAAGCGTTTATGTTAAGCTATTTCTTGAAAGTCTCATAAGGCATTTCTTTTTTGTGTTTACGATTTTTTATTTGAAATATTATAGAAAAAAACATTTTCCGAAGATAACAGTATATCTTTTATACTGATAAACATTATTAGGTAGGTAAGCTTGTACGGGGAGCGGAGCGGGTGGGATCTACATGGTGTGACGTCACGGGCGATGCATCAGGCCTTGTCATCTCGGTGGCCACGATGTAACACGTGACACAACTGGCGGGCAGCTCAAAGCCCAGTCCCTCCTTCCTCCCCAATCGCCCGTCAGGGTTTGGGAAGGTTTGGGAGAGAAAGTGACCTCGCAATGTGCAGCGTCCCTGTGCATTCGGTCAGCGGTTCGAGTCCGCCTAGTTCGTGCTGACGTGGCGGCGCTTTTTATAGTCAATAACCTTGTAGTTGGGACTTGCAAAGGTCTAGATAGGATGAAAATCTTATCTTTTCCTCCCAAATCCAATACGATGCCACTTAGCCTATACAGTATTGCTTATTACAGCTCTTTCTATTTTCATGTATGCTTACTTAGTAAATAACATGCCCATTAATACCAATTGTGTTGTTTATAGGATAATGTAATGCTCCATTACTAGTAAACATTATGATTAAATCATTCAACATTTCACCGAGAGGCAAACGCGAGTACACACTGTACTATATCCATACGTCACCTGCCATTGTAAATTACTGGCTGCGTTAATTTTTTTCACTTCATCTCACGTCTAAAGGAAGCTTCAAAAAGCATATGGGTATAGAATATCTTTTGCTTAGAATAACATGCGTTTTCCTCCTGTATCAATATTTGCAGAAACTCGTGTTACACCATGTATATATATATATATATATATATATATATATATTTATATATTATTTCTTTTACGTTGAAGCCTATAGCGCCTGTAGGCTATTCTTTATTATAAATCTTGGAGGTTGATGACAATTGGTCAAGACAACAAGACGCCCGTTGAAGGAGCAGGCTGGATTTTTATAGTGACACCTGTGATGTTATAGCTGAAGGTCCGTTTTCTGTGATGGTCTAACCCTCAGTTTTTAGGCACACTCTGTTACCTATTGCCCCTCCGCCACACTTGAAGTCGCAGTTGAAGGGATCAGGAATGCAGCATGCGGGCTGCTTCGGCCACTTGACGATGGATTCACAGTTGCTCCTTGGAGGGACTTGAACTCGGGACCTTGTGCTCACCTCCCAGGTTCTGGTCGACCACGTTAATGATGGCCGAAAGAGTTGTGTCCCCGGCAGGATTCGAACTCGGGACATCGAGCTCACCACTCCAAGACGCTAGCCACTCGGCCACCGCCCCCCCATATATATATATATATATATATATATATATATATATATATATATTATATATATATATATATATATATATATATATATATATATATATATAATATATACTACAGTATATGAAAAATATATCATAAATGATCAAAGTAAATCTTGCCTTCAATTAGAGCAGACTGACAAAATCATTACAACTAAAAAGGGATGCTATCATAAAAAAAGACGATACAAACGAAAGTGAGGTAAAGATGTTCGTGGATAGAGAACTTGTATTCTAGAAACATTTGTTTTGTAATCGGGAAACGTATGCAGATTGGGAACTTAAGATGCTAATATTTTCGAACGCTCTATGCACTCCTTCCTATATAATAGTACCATTTTCTTCATAATAATGCAGTTTTTTAACATATTTTTGCCTTGAATCTAGCATATAAACTAGCACACATAATGCTGCAATGGCTAAAAAATTATGTTTCATTAGTAAAAAAATGTTGAATTCTTTGTTAAGAGACACATAAACTAATGATTTAAATATTAATGTAATCTTCCGTTAACATATGGGGTCGTCTTTTATATTTGATGTTGACGTCGGCTTTGATATAGGTGCTACTTGTGTATACTGGAAAATATCTAAAACCAATGCGTGGTGGATGCGAATTACAGAGTCGAAGATTAATAATAAAAATACCGGCAATAAATTGGATGAAGATGGGAATGGTGATGCAGAGGATAGCTATGAGAGATATGCGATTTAACATAATATAATGTCTCACTAGCCCCAATTTCATGTGCTCGCTGGGCTGAAGGGTGTTAAATATATTCTACACATTCCGTACTGTTTCCCACCCATATTGATATTTTCTTGCCTGCGACACTATCCTGTTTCCCGTCAGTTTTTATGTATATATATATAATATATATATATATATATATATATATATATATATTATATATATATATATATATATATATATATATATATACGTAATAAGCTTCTTAGGCGTATATTTTTCTTCTAAATGTTCATTCCTCTCTCTCTTTGGTCATATAGCATTACTTCCGTCCCATCGTCTCCCACCCAGTATTATATAACCGCTCCTCTACCTAGAACTAACACTAGTTCATCTCTCTATCCTTTCCTCCTATTCTTGACTCTTTCCTTTCATTCAGTGTGTTCATCCCCCTCCCTTTCTTTCCCCTCACGCCATCCTGTAATTGCTTGAAGACTGTGCCTAACTTCGTCTGCAGAAGAAGAATGAGCCAAATTACATCATTAGTTTGCAAGCTCAGATGCGGTTGCTGGCTGGCTGGTTGGTGTTCTAGGTGGAAACGTGTGGCTGGTGTGTGCGTGTCTTGGGTATGGAGTAAGTAAGGTAAGGATGATGGTGGTGGGCAGAAATGATAACAGAAATAGTACAAGAAGTAGTAGATTAATTATGATGGTTAGGATGATGGTGAAAGTGTTGTTGGGGATGATGGTCTCCCACATTAAATTTTGGTATTGCAGGTCCAATAATGTCAAATATCATGTGGTGGTGACATTATTATGGTTGATATTAGGTGTTGAGGCAACTAGTTATGGTGGTGTTTATGGTTTTGATATAATTAAATGTTTTATTCATAAGGCTTTGAGGATGGTGTTCAGGTGGATTTTCATGACACCATTTGCGGGTCATACAAAAACTCTCAACTTAAAAATCAGCCTTTTTTTTTTTTAGCTGACGTGAACCATACGTGAATTATACGCGTCTGTCCCGTCAGCATATTCCCGTCTTCTGGAAGAGTATGGGAATAGGAATATCAACAGCCAATCACGGTCGTCACAACTCGTGACGTCACATAAAGGGGTGGAGTTAAAGTGATCGTCGGCTCCCCGTGAACTTCCTTACACCCTTCAAATACCTCCCTTCCACCCTTCAATACTCCCCTTTCCCCCCTCATAACCTCATGCTTTGTTTCACCCTCCAATACCTCCCCCCTCACCCCTTAAACTTTCCCCTTCATACCTCCCTTCAACCCTTCAGGTACCATAGGGGTGGGAAAAAAAGTATGAGGTTAGAGGGTTGGAAAGAAAGTTTAAGGGGTGAGAGGGGGACGTATTCAAGGGGTGAAACAAAGCATGAGGTTTAGGGGTGTGAAACAAAAATTTAAGGGGGTGAGGGGGGGGGTATTGAAGGGGTGAAATAAAGCATGAGTTTATGAGGGTGAAAGGAGAGGTATTGAAGGGGTGAAGGGAGGGTATTTGAAGGGTGTAAGGAAAGTTCACGGCGAAACACGGCGATCACGTTAGCTTCACCCTTTATGTGACGTCACGAGTTGTGACAACCGTGATTGGCTGTGATATTCCTATTCCACTACTCTTTCCCGAAGACGGAATATGCGTCCCGTCAATGATGTGTACTAACCGTCCCGTAATGGACGTGCTGTCCTTAAAATTTACGTTATAAGTATTATGCATGCACTTAATAACAATTTATGTTGGTATGAAAAAAAAACTCCCCAGACTTATTGGATTACGAGTCTCGTCTGTGGTTGCCGACAGGGCCGACCAAATGGTTTTTTCGGGCCTTAACGGCCCGCAGGTCGGACGCTCCCCACCCCTGCACTTGACCATCGTGGCGTGTGTTTAAATTTCTCATGGTCTTGTCCACGCGAGTCAGACTCGCGTCGCCAGTTTTACCCCCCCGGGCGATATTTTTTAGCTCATTATTACCCGATCTTTGGGTAATGCTGGGACCACAAAACCACACTCACCCATCCCCCTTTCTGAAGGGGGACAGTAACAGCCCCCAATTCTCATTGGAAAAATCTCCGGGAATGAGCGGGGTCCCGGGGGTCGAACGCCTGACCACATAATGGGGCGGACGCTCAAGCCACCAATCCGTCAGATTTTTTTGTGTGTTGTGTGTGG